>CABFOW010003440.1:0-27755 GCA_902141385.1 Timema californicum
TATATTTCTACTTTGTTTTCAATCATCCTAACAATCGTAGTAAATGACGCTAAAACAAAGAAAGTTTGTAAATAACAAACAAGTGTGGACACCACAAGGCATTTCAAACATAAACTAATAAGCTAATTTGAGTCTTCTGTGTATACTGGCGTTTAATTGGATGGACCCTATTGGTAAACCAATATTACAATTAGCAGAATGCATTAGTTTAGTTTTTAAAGGTTTTTTATTGAAATTATTTGTGAGTTTATATTTGTAAAGTGAGTATTTAATTTATTCGTGTAGATTTTTACGAGTTTTTGTTTATATTTTTACATAGTAACTTTTAAATTTGAAAGTATTTTTTGTGTTTAGGTCATTTATATTTATAATTTATTTAAAAGAATAATTGAGTGTATGCATAAAATAAAAAACTGAACATTGCTTGTGAAGCCATATTTTGATTTCTTAAAATTCAAAACCATTTTAGTTACAAGAATCGCAAACATATGTATCTTAACTCTCATTTCCTTAAACTCACCTTAAAGAATATTTGAACATTGTTACTTATTTGATTTATATTTTAGTCTTTTTAAATTTTTCATATCCAATTTAACTAAGGTGAAACATCATAGATATTAACACATCATTTGGAATATAAATAAATAGTCACATAAGCGTAACGGTTTTAGTTAAATGAGTGCACTAAGAAAAGATGAGAAAAGAATGCCTTATGTTCTTAATGAATTAAATTTGGTCTTACCTTCTTATGCCGATTAATTATCGATGAACATAAATGTGGTTGTGATATTTCCCTAAATATCATAGGCTTATATAGTTCTTTCTTATCATATAAAAAAAGAATATAACAAATAGTAAACTTTGGTAAAACCTTGATTCAAGACGATACTTCCTTTCAAATGACTTTGTAAAATTACCATACAAAGTTCAAGTATATTTTGAAGTAAAAAATGTGTATTTCCATCAAACTGATATCAAAACACAATTATTTAAAAACAATCCTTTATGTAGCAAAATAATATATGTATCATAAATGTAATTCTGTTTAAGAGCATACACAAACATTCTAGGAAATTTAGAACAAAAAATATGTTTTTCGCACAAATCAATAAAATAAATATACTAGACTGTTGCTGACAGAGATATTGGGGCTCGAATCTCGGTCGGATATATTGAAGGTCACCTTTTCCAACCAAAATTGGTTTCCACCCTAGCTCTACACATATATGGATAAACTTACTCTAAATACAAACCTTCTTATCCCTAGCTTATTAGTCTACAAAAGTACATATACGTATAACTTGAACCGGTCGTAAAACCAGTTTCCGAATTTGGAAAATATTTGAAAAAAAGGGTATTTTTATTCGATTTTAATTAAAAGACTAACGTATAACCAGAAAGAGGATTATAATAAGACATGGTGGTAAAAATAACAGATTAATTAGAATTAAAAAATTATACATTAGCAAGTATTTAATAAAAAATTATTAATAAAATATGTTTGTTAATGTGGCTCACATTCGCAATAAAATCGTTTGGCATTAAAGGTATTGATTTAATTTCTTTTTAAATGTATCTATGGAAAAATGCGTCTAGAAAAGACAAACATGATATTGAAAAATGATTAATTTCAAATGTTTCAGAACAAACTTAAAACGGTATATCATACCGACACATTATATTAACCAACTTTCACTTTTGCCCATGTTGACCAGGCTCTAGCTTCAAGTAATAATTAGATGAACAGGTTTTGCTCTCAAAAGCCAACAAAAATTATCAAGTTAATTTCATAAAAACGTTTAAGACCATACAGTATAAGTAAAGCGTCACTATAATAGGTAAAAGGTGAATAGGAGAATTTTTCTTAAAAGCTTTCAATTTATGGTTATACTTTTAAATGTAGTGTGGTGACAAAATGTGTATTATATTATAGTTTTGTGTGTCTAGCATCAGTGTCTTGCGAATCTTGTTTACATAACGTTAAGATGAATAAAATTTGTGCTATTTGTTGGGCGCCACTCCTAGGATCTATGAGAAAAATAATAATAATAATAATAAAAATATTTACCTCGGCTAATTCAGACAGTGGCACGACGACTCTCAATACTCGAGACCACTGGGGAATGCTTAAAATAATGCATGGGCAATTTAAATAAAAATGGATTGTTTAGGTAAAAATGTAGTAATTTAGACTACAATAAAAATAAATGTATAAAATAACAATTATTGGAACTTTTGTGGATTTATTATTGTTTCCTTTTTACCACTTCCCAATCCTACCTATGGAATTCCGGATAGTTAGAATTCTAATTTGACAAAATAAAATAGTATTGTTGAAACAAAAAAAGAAGAGAAACAAAAAATCAATATTTATACATAAAATAAAATGTTAATTAATTCTCTGAATTAGATAGTCTTTCTGAAAGTTCTTACATGAATACTGATATTTGATATTTAAAAAAATGAATTTAAAGTTGAAGAGTTGGCTTGACCTCACCAATGAATTAGTCCATGCTGAAACAACACCAGCTTCATAAATTTGTTTCACTTTATTAATGTTAACTCGTCCACAGTTAAAAAAAANCTTAAAAAAAATAAACAGTATAGCTCTTGCACATCTACTTAGCTTTCCATTTGCTACTCGCACCTTACTTTACAACCATTAATTTACTTTAAAAATAAATTAAATTAAGATCTCCATAGATTTGGCTCGTCTTCCAAAATCAAATTTAAAATTGTTCTATTCTTTACTTCCAAGTCCAAAGAGAAAACTAATATATTAAAACAAAAGATAAAATGTTGGCTATGGACTAGAGATAAAAATCAAATACAATGCAGGTTTAATATAAATATTGAACTGTATGCCAATAAATGTGAACAACGTTTTCTTAAGGAATTAAATGTTTATTTCTATCTGTCAGAATTGAAAAGCGCGCTAGTGTGGAGTTATTTACATCTTTACTCTTTTGCTTCTTTTACAATCACGAGATCCGCCACTCACTTGTTTGATAGATCTGCGCATGCGTTAAAATAAATCATAGCTGACATAAATAAAAGAAGTCAACAAACTTCTTAGAATAATAATTAATATGTTTAATAAAAGGTAAGTGTTCTTCCTTAAGTCAAAATTCCTTATTTAAATTATCTAAAACCATGTCATACGTTGTTTCTTCCGTCCTTTTATTTTATTGAATGGATATAAATAGTATTATTTGTCAGGCCGGCAATACAGCATGTTAATGTCGCGGCCTAACTTTGAAGTGCTTAATTTCAAATGAAAATAAATTGGAAACTATTCACAAAAATTAGAAAAATATAGGGAAATACATGGTAGGGTGGCAAATAACGTTACAGTAGTGAGCTTCAACTTTGTTCGAACTTGATATTCAGTTATGAAAAAACAAACTAATATACCATTTATTCTTTAAATTGAAAAATGACACATTGACAGGGGAATTGCCATTTTCAATTTTGAAATATAATATTTTATTTTATTTATTAATGTGATTTATATAAGTTAACCTAATTTAAAATAACATGGCTTAGTAGTACCTAAGGTAAGCTAACAAAATAATTAGCATACATTTAGAGCGATACTAAGAGAATAATATTAAATAGAAAATAATATAGAAGCATCAGTCGAACCAGTTGTATTTGTGATGTCCAATACTCTCTTCAATGTTTTTATTTCAGAAATATTGCTTTTGCTAGCAGAAAAAAAATTAGATTGTTTGTAAACAATGTGCTTAGGTGAAATTCGGTCCATAAAAGTGATTAGTCTACTGTGGAGAGGAGGAGGTTACATAATATTGAGTTACATACTTTGTACTCATTACAATACATTGTTAGAATAGTCAAGTCTCGTAAATTACCGTGGGCAGGATATGCCACGGGAATGGGAGAATCTAGAACCGTGTTCTGGGTATTGTCTGGTAAACTCAATGGGAATAGACCATCAGGAAGACATAGACAATGATGGGAGGATAACTTTAGAATATACCTGAAAGAGATAGGGTATAATGGGGTGGACTGGATAGGACTAGCTCGAGATAGGAATAGGGTGTAATGGGGTAGATTGGATAGGACTATCTCGAGATAGGAATAGGGTGTAATGGGGTAGATTGGATAGGACTATCTCGAGATAGGAATAGGGTGTAATGGGGTAGACTGAATATGAATAGCTCTGGATAGGAAAAGGTTATAATGGGGTAGACTAAATAGGACTAGCTAGAGATAGAAATAGGGTATAATGGGGTAGACTGGATAGGACTAGCTCAAGATAGGAATAGGGTGTAATGGGGTAAACTGAATAGGACTAGCTCAAGGTAGGGATAGTCTGTAATGAGGTGTACTGGATAGAACTCGCTCAAGAAAGAGATAAGTGTCTTAAATTTGTAAGTGCGGTGGTGAAATCTCGTGTTCCTAATGTTATAGAGTAGATAAGGACAAATATTGTTATCTGAATCGTTTTGGTTGTTTTCAAATTAATGAATTTTAAATTTATTTATGTACTTTTACATTATTAATAGATGTAAGACAAACATACAAGAGTTGTGATTTTATTTTATTTCTGGGTTATTTATACCTTCTGATAAAAAGAAAAAGTATTGAAATAAAGAAAATTTACTACCTCAATATTATGATGAATCTTTTAGGTACCCCCAAACACAAAAAAATTGTTTTATCATTGTGTATCAGTCTAAGCCTGGGGCTAGAGCCTAAACGGTTTGATAGATTTGGTCCAAACTAGATATTTAGTTGTATATGATAATTCTCAGGCAGTTTTTTAAATGTGATTTTACCCTTAAAACTAAGGAGAGTTTACTGAAAACTAATTTAATAAAGATTTTTTTCCCGAAATGGGACTAGTTATTGTATTTATAATTTAGATAACTATACATATTTTACATCTATGTATATAATTTGATAATGTTTGTGTGTGTGTGTCTTTCCACCCCCTCCGGAAACCCCTTGTCACCTATAAAGGTGAAACTTTGTACACATACAATATATACCCTAGGACAGAACCTAAAGGAGCCAGGTTTTAATTTTTTTAAATTTAGTAAAAAACTAATTTAGTTCACGCTTATTTTATCCACTTTCATGTAATAGCTTTTAGAATTTTAGTTAGTTTTTTTAAACAAACCCTCACCTTCCATGCGTATATCAATTTGAAGATTAGGTTTTATTGGATTGGTTAATATTATAACCAAATTGACATGGACAAGTCTCAAACCAATTATAAATAACCTGCCTCGATGGGATAGTTGGCTAACGCGCTAGTCGTGTTGAGCTCGGCTGCTGAGGACGGGGAGATCAAGGTTAGAATCTCGGTCGGGCGAACTGTTTTTTTTAATGGCTTTCCACTCTCCCTCCACGCAAATGCGGGTTCACTTCCTCTAATTCAATCTTCCTAATTCCTAATCCATTAGCGTAATTAGTACTTAAATCGTATAACCCGAACGGTTAGTAAGACGCGGTGCTAAATAATAAATAATTATAAATAACAACATACTACTTTTTTGGGGTACAATTTGTTTAAGATTAGCCTCCTAACGATACATTTGTGAACATTTGAAATTAAAAAAAAATAATTCTGGAACAATTTGGTCCAAAATGGATATCTGGAAAGTTTTTTACGTGATAAAAAATTGTATAATCTGTTTGTTTTTATTTAAATATTAATATATGGGTAGGTAACTTAAGAATTTTTTTTAAAAAAATATTGAGATTTTTCTAAAATAACCATAATGGTTTTGCTTAAAATTGATATTTGTGTGTTCTAATGCATGAAAAATAAAAATGCGTGTTTGTTTTTATGAATTAAATATATTTAATATATTTAATCTTAGTTTACAAATAATAAATTACTATCATTATCTATAATTTTTTTAAATAAAGATAACGATCCAGTTCAAAATGGGCATCTGTGAAATGTCTAACTTATTTCTGGAAATATTGGCATAGCTATAATAGACTATATGGTAAAGTGTATACGATTGTGTAGTATCATTTTTGACATAACTTAAATTGGCTAAATCATAATTTAAATATTTTGATTTTTATAGAATGTGTCAATATTAACCAACGTAGCCAAAATCAGTATATTAATAAAAAAAGGACAAACACAAACAACACACCTGCACCAGTAGGCACTCAGACAAAATGTCAGTTTCATCTCTTATAATAGGATGATAACGGGTCTAGATTCTAACCTTGACCATCTTGTCATTAGTAAACCAAACAAGCTTAGATGTATGCCTTTGTCAATGCGTTCAATGGTGTTGGAAGTAATGTCAATTCTAAATAAATTGTATGTAAAATTATAGAATGCTCGTTCATTGACTACTCTTGTGGCTTTGTGAAGTAATTAGAAAATTGGGGTTAACATATTCATATAATAGGTCTAGGCGATCTATGCTTACGTAACTTTTAGAGAGCGCATCATTTGAAATCAAGTTGAGATCAATAATAACTGTTTAGCAACAGTAAAATCTTTATATTGTTGAAATTATTATTAAAAGAATATTGCCGGCTGTGAGATTAGATTGTGTCTCATTCATAAAATATTGTTGATTGCTAGATTATATTGCTACTTGTCCAGATATTATTGACGATTGCTAGGATAGATTGTGACTTATTCAGAAATTATTACCGATTACAAGGCTAGATCAAAACTTGACCAGAAATTATAGCTGATTGTGAGCTTAGTTCATAGCTCGTTAAGAAAATATTGCCGAATGTAAGCTTGGATCATTGCTCGTCCATAAAATATTGCTGAAAACAAGATTAGATCATAGCTCGACCAGAAAATATTGCCGAAAACAAGGTTAGATTATAGCTCGTCCAGAAAATATGGCCGATTACAAGGTTAGATCATAGCTCATCCAGAAAAATATTACAAATTAGAAGGTTAGATTGAGACTCGGCCAGAAATTATAGCTGAATGTAAGGTTAGTTCATAGCTCGTCTAGAAAATATTTCCATTTACGAGATTGGATCGAGAATTTTCCAGAAATTATAGCTGATTGTGAGATTAGTTCATAGCTCGTCTAGAAAATATTACCGATTACAAGGCAAGATCTTGACTCGTCAAGAAAATATAGCTAATTGTGAGGTTAGATTGTATATCGTCCAGAAAATATTACCGAATACAAGGCTAGATCTTGACTCGTCCAAAAAATATAGCTTATTGTGAGGTTATATCATAGATCATTAATAAAATATTGCCGATGGTGAGCTTAGATCATAGCTTGTACAGAAAATATGGCCGATTGTGAGGTTAGATATTATCTCATACAGAAAATATTGCGGATTGCAAGATTATATCGAAACTCGTTAATAAAATATAGCTGATTGTGAGGTTAGATTGTAGATCGTCCAGAAAATTTTACCGATTGTGAGGTTGGGTCATAGCTTGTTCAAAAATATTTTCGGTTGCAATATTAGATCGAAACTCATCCTGAAAATAATTCTGATTGCTAGAGTAGATCGTGCCCCATCCATAAAAGTGAGATGCATGCGTGTTCATCAGTTTATTCAATTCTACCACATGAACGTATCATTCGGAAACATTTGTTATTAGACCCCATGAGAAGTGCGGCGTGGAAGCTGTAACTTTAATCTTAAATATTTTATCACAGCGATGGACTTGCATGTCATTGAACTTAACTTAGCTCTTTTCTTCTCATTCGAAACAGTTCACTTAAATTTTCAACATTTTAAACTGACTTTTTTTTTTTACCTGCTCCCGGTGGATCATTGTGCCGTTTATAAGGTTAGTTCATAGCTCGTCTAGAAAATATTTCCATTTACGAGATTGGATCGAGAATTTTCCAGAAATTATAGCTGATTGTGAGATTAGTTCATAGCTCGTCTAGAAAATATTACCGATTACAAGGCAAGATCTTGACTCGTCAAGAAAATATAGCTAATTGTGAGGTTAGATTGTATATCGTCCAGAAAATATTACCGAATACAAGGCTAGATCTTGACTCGTCCAAAAAATATAGCTTATTGTGAGGTTATATCATAGATCATTAATAAAATATTGCCGATGGTGAGCTTAGATCATAGCTTGTACAGAAAATATGGCCGATTGTGAGGTTAGATATTATCTCATACAGAAAATATTGCGGATTGCAAGATTATATCGAAACTCGTTAATAAAATATAGCTGATTGTGAGGTTAGATTGTAGATCGTCCAGAAAATTTTACCGATTGTGAGGTTGGGTCATAGCTTGTTCAAAAATATTTTCGGTTGCAATATTAGATCGAAACTCATCCTGAAAATAATTCTGATTGCTAGAGTAGATCGTGCCCCATCCATAAAAGTGAGATGCATGCGTGTTCATCAGTTTATTCAATTCTACCACATGAACGTATCATTCGGAAACATTTGTTATTAGACCCCATGAGAAGTGCGGCGTGGAAGCTGTAACTTTAATCTTAAATATTTTATCACAGCGATGGACTTGCATGTCATTGAACTTAACTTAGCTCTTTTCTTCTCATTCGAAACAGTTCACTTAAATTTTCAACATTTTAAACTGACTTTTTTTTTTTACCTGCTCCCGGTGGATCATTGTGCCGTTTATCAATCAAAGTGACATACACTCCACAGATAAAAATAAGTGGTCAACAAGCTCAAAAAAATCCCCTGATACTCAGAACTAATTGAATAAATAAATAGACTCCTACTTTAAAAACTTTTATTGCATTGATAACGATTGCTCACCGTCATTGCTACACAAAAAATAAAGTAGTAGGAAAATATCTAGTTTGAAGTTTGAAAAGTTTTAATGTATTTAAATTTTACTAAAATATCAACATAACCTTATCGATAATAAGTGTAAGGCTGGTGCTGATTCACAGAGAGGGTGGAGGTTGTTAGTCCCCATTTCCCTCAAAACAGAAAAAATAAAATAAATATTCGTATTGAATAGTTAGGCCATTGGGTGTAGAGCCTGATTTGTGGTAAATACATGGTCAGGCATTCAAACAGCTAGACTCCAGGAAGGGCTGGTGGGCGTGTAGGGTGGTTTTAAGAGTGGGGGACTCAATCCTGGGCGTCTAGACATCCGGAATTTAGTAGCCATGTAGCGTTGGTCGAGTGAGCAGCATGCATTTGCCGTAAAGACGTATTACAAAAATGAGTATAGTTTTGTTGGTGCTCAACGCACCTTTTAGGGAGAGTTTGGTCCACCCCCACGCACTCCCATTCCTTCTGTTATAGCTTTCGGCTTGTGGATGAGACCTTTTGAAGCCACTGCTAGCACGACACAGAAAAGAGGTGGTAGTGAAAAAACCAGCTGGACCCTGAGAATATTGATATTGTGCGTGTAGCCTTAGCAAGAAGTCCGCGAAAAGTGGCTGGACGACACAGAGTAGAACTTGGTCTCAGTAATCGAACCGTGAGAAGGATTCTAAAGAATGACCTCCGCTACCATCCATACAAGAGTCAGGTATTGCAAGACCTCAAACCTCAAGATTACAATAGCAGAGTACACTTTTGTCAACAGGTGTCAAATCTCATTGAATAAAATGAAGAGAGAGAGAGTTCACAACTTATGGATGAGTGACGAAACCCATTTTCACCTTAGCGGATTCATCAACAAGTAGAATTCTAGGTAATGGTCCGAAAATAACCCACACAATCTCCACGAAAAAACCCTCCATTCAGAAAAAGTGACACTTTGGTGCGTTGTATCGTCTCGTGGACGCCCCCCATTTTTAATGAGCATGGTAACATGGTGATGGTGAACTTTGATCGTTACGCTGACATGTTGGTAACTTTTTCCCTGCCTGCAATCCATGATTATGACCCAGATAAAAACACATTTTTCCCGCAATATGCCGCCTTTTGCCATATTGCCGGAGTTTCAATGAATTTGCTGAGGCTCACATTTCCTGGTAGTCTCATCAGCAAGTTCGGAGATTTCTCGTTGCCTGCCCGTTCACAAGACATGATGGCTCCTGACTATTTTCTCTTGTGATATCTTGAATCCCAGGTTTTAAAGGATAACCCGCCAAGGACCAGAGATGATTTGAAAGAGCGAATTTGGCAAGAGGTCAGTAAAATTCCTTTGGAAATGCTAAGCAATGCCATGTGTAGCTTTGCTCTCATAATCTGACAATGTGTGCAAAACCAAGGACTCCATCTTCAGAAAATGAACATTTTCCCGGTACACTAGTAAGTTCCACTCATGTACATTACATTTATGTAAAAAAAAAATATTTGTTTTAATTTTTTGAGGTATTATAAAGTCGGTGAATAAATTAATATTTATTTTGGTTTTAAAATGGGAACAAACAGACTTTTATTCTTTAAATTGAAACATGACTTATGGGTACCAAAATCAAACCCGGGACCTTTTGTTTAGCACGCCAATGCTATTAGCACTGAGATACCCAATGTCATTATTCACTTATATTTATAGGCAGAGTATTATTTAAGTGAAATGGCGCAACAAATATAAAACATTCAGATACAAAATCCGTATAGCAAACACATAGAATATATAAGCTTAATGTATTCGCAATACAATCGTAATTTTCACAAACGTTAACCATTTTTTAAGAGAATCTGTCTCATTCCAATTATTCATTGAAAAAATCACAGACCTTTTACCAACCCAGAAAGCAGTAAAGGCCAGAAAGTTTTGTGAAATCCGTTGGGTTGAGAGAAATGATGAAACTCTAAAGTTTTTTCCTGCAGTAGTTTCTGTAATGCATGATATAAGTAGAACCAATACTGTCAGTACCAGTGCAGCAGGCAATGCCCAATCGTTGTCTGCAGCAATGTGCAAATTTGATTTTTTGTAATGCTTAAAAATGCTGACACCGTTTTTGACTATAATATTGCCAATTTAAATGCAACTTCAATGTATGGTAAAGCAAGGCAATTGCAATGGTAGTAATGGGTAAATCAGCACTATATAGAATACGAGAAAATTCAGAAAATGAATATAGAATAATATTTTACCAGGCCAATAGTATTTCCGAAAAATTAGATGTGAAAATAAAAATTCAAAGAATAAGAAATGTCCACCAAAACCAAGCTAATTTAACCGATCTGATAGACCAATTTCAAGTAAATAAATTTGTACCTTATCTTGACTATCTGATTTTAGGGTTAGAATCAATATCTTCCAAAGATAATACCATAGAAGTTTCAAAACAAACAAAATAACTAAATATTATTTTGATTTGGATATAGCAGATGAATACATACTGGATGCAGCAAACATATATTAATCAGATATATAATCTTTTATAGAAGTACTTAATGGAGAATTGAAATTATGGAGGGAATTCTGAATGCGGATATCCGCGAAAGACAATATGCCAATAGAGGCATACAAATTGGCGTCTACTTTTACGAACATATAGTGCCTTTTGAAAATTCTTTGTGTAATAGCAGTTACTATTTCAGCAGCAGAGCGCTCTATTAGTTTTTTGAAAGGAATTAAAATATACTTGCGATTAACAATGGGCAAGGAAAGAATCAATATTTTGGTAATGCTCTGAATAAATAAAAATATTGAGATAACTCCTGAAGAAATTATAAATATGTTTTCCACAAAACATTTGTGAAATCTTCATTTAGAGTTTATGTAAAATTGATACTTTCTCTAATTTCAAAGAACTGAATATTAAGTTTAGTAATAACATTTTACAAAACAAGATTTTTGGCTTTCACTGCTAAGCCTAACAAATAAAATCTATATATATATTTATTTATTAAAAAATATTAAATGAGTATTTGTTTCATATACTCGTATACAGAAATATTGTATTTAAAAGTATGTAAGGTAGCAATATAACTATTGGTCTCATGCTGTCCCTCTGTCATCTTTTTCTAAATCCACCACTGTCTGCACCACTACTAAATCACAGGACAATAATAAATGTTCACTTCTTTACAAAATGATACTGTTAACTGTATACATAAGAAATGTCAAATATATATTTAAAAAATGCTCCAGCAAATAGAACTAGCCAAATTTCCTACACGCTAGTGTGTTGATTTCTAACTGCAAGTTGGTGATAAAATGTCGTAAGGAGAAACGATTGTTTTCAGTTCATAGGAACATGGCTGTATTTTCTACGATATATTCAAGGTTAAAGTGTAGAGAACGCGAGTTAAGGATAATATTTTTGCAGTTTATATTTCAAAACACTCTTTTATTACAGATTAATAAAATAATTCTCCAGTAAAAACGTATAGTTTAATTTTCTTCACATGGTGACATCAAAGGTTGTTGAATTTCTGTAAACGGTGTCCTGGAATTTAATGGCAACCTGTTTACCGTCATTCAAAAATTAATCATCTTATGCTGCTATGATCATGACAGATATTCAAAAATGGTTGATATCACTATTTGGATAAAATTAAGCTCGATGTTTCTACTGGACCAATATTTTATTTATGTTGGTGTAAAAAAAGGTTACTGCTATAGAAAATGCAAAATATTGCGCTTAACTCACGTTCCATCATACACTCCTACCTTTGAGAAAGTCACGCAGTCAAAACCGGGTCATAACTGTTTTCAACATATAGGCACAACATTTAAAATCCACCAGCCTATACACTACTAGGGTCTTAACGGAGAAAATCTACACTCAATGTGCAAAGAAAGTTCCACAGGCCCTATAGTATTTAACAAATACTTGACATTATCGTCAAATAAATAAAAATAAAAAAACCAATAAAATCTAAAATACAATATCTGTTGCTCTGTAAAAATTACCGAAATTAACTAGATGTGTTTACTTCAAAGTAGAGTAGAGCGTGTTTGTCTAAGTAAATCGGTTCATCTGAACAAAATGTTTGCTCGACATTTTAAGTAAGACACTGCATGCCCCTCAATGGAATAATAAATGTTAAAATAAAAAATAAATTATAGCATCGCGTCTTACTGCCCTTTCGGGCTATATGCTTAAGTACTAGCTATGCTAATGTGTTAGGAATTGGGAAGGTTGAATTTAGCTTAAGTTAACCCACATTTGAGTGGAGGTAGAGTGGAAAACCATCTAGGAAAAACCACCCCCAATTCATCCGACCGAGATTCAAACCTTGATCTCCCCATCCTCGACAGTGTAGCTCAACACCAAACTAGTGCATTAGCTAACTACACCACCGATGCAGGTTATAGTAATTGTTAATTCTATTGAAAATGGAATGTGACGATTTCATTTCCGTTATGGGGCTGAAACGTTAAAATAATTATTACAAGAAAAAATATGTGGCTTTTTAAGTAGAAATAAAATAAACACTTAGAGAACTTTGAAATATGTTGCTGGAGAAGACTTGAGAAGATCAGGTAGACAGATGTTGTGTTAAATGAATTCTTAAAAAGAGTGGATTAGAAGAGAGTCATCTTGGATGTGGTTCTTCAGTACAAATAAAACTGGATCAGACAAATTCTTAGGAGGAATTATCATTTGCATTACGTCATGAAAGGCAAACATGAGTGAAATAATAGCTGAGGAAGAAGAAGGATTACAATTTTGGATGGCATGAAGGAAGAAAGAAAATTCTGCGTGTTCAAGGAGGAGGGCGAATTGATGGTCTTAGTTACTGACAAAAGGAATGACCCTGTCGTAAGACAAAACCCCTAATAATAATGGGTTTTTTAATGAAATAATAATTAAATTACATTTTCCCCCAAAATTGATATGGTGCGTTTTCCACGTCTTATCACCCGTCCTGAATTTCTGCATAGTTGAACTAAAAAGGTGGAAATGAAAAAAGTACCATTTTAAAACATATTATGTACTTGCAGTTTCATGAAGGTAAATTGGAAACAATTTGATAAAATCAAAAAACTTAATCGGTAGTTGTATAGAGGCAATAGGATATCGGTCCCTTAGTAACATATTTAAATTTGACAAACTAAAAGTTTAAAAAAATATTTAACTTAGCAAGTTTGTTTAAGCTTTAAAAAACTATTACCTATATTTTTAAATTCTTTGTTGTGTGAGGGCTGGATAAATTGATTCTTATATAGTTATTTGTCTTATTTTTACTCGATATTTATTTTACACAGTCATTGTATTTTTTCAAGTAATCAAGATTGGGATAAACTAGGTTGTGAAACCTATTTCCATGTGTCAAAGATAATACTTAACATGCGTCATGTTGCAATATTTAAATTAATTATATTTTCAAGTGCCTCTTGATATTGTCTTAGTCCAATTACACCCACACTAATAGGCCTATAAGAATATCACAAATTCATCATGTTTGATAATAAATAACTATATAAAGGTGCTTTGGTGTATATAACAATCACAGCAGTTTTCTTAGAAACCAGATCATAAGAAGGTAAGTAAATAAAACTTGTTACAAGATTAATCTCATTGTTAGTATAGCTTGTAATAATGGGGTTGGATTCTAATTAGCACAATAGTGTTTATAATCATGTTCATGTAAATACTGGTACGATTCTTCTTAATTATTCTAGCTTTCCTCGTAATTGTTAACTATTATTTGGTAAAACGTTTAGCACCATGGTAATTATTAATTAACAATTTAACCAAAAGAGTAAGGATGGAATGAGGAGATTAGACAAAGGGCACTTGCATTCATTAGTATGAAAATGGAATAGTAAAATAACCCAACGATAAATTATAATATGAGAAACCACCAATAATGCCAATCACAGGGTCCGATTCGTACTTTGAGCTTCAAGCCCCAGCAAGCCTGCGAATTTACGGTTTAAGCCTTAAATCATTCGACAGCTGCTTTGTGGTATGATGATCAGAGCCCTTTGTTTCCTGCCTAAGGACCCCAGGTCGATTCCCGGCTGGTAAAAGAAAACTTTCATCGAAAGGGGAATAAATCCCATGGCCACTAGAGTTTGGATAATTAGACTTAGTTATGTAAGGTCTTCATTAGCTTTACGCCTTCATATTCATAACCATTATCTTCTCAATTCATCGGGACAAGGAAAGCGCCTCATTTAAAAGGATGTACAATTGGTACATTTAGGCATGGCCTGTGGCAAAAGGTATGTTAGTACTGGGTAACCTTTAAGTAAACTGAGCTGTAATACTTCTTGGTTTAAATTACTACCACTAGAATTCAGACCTATGTATTTCGATTTTTTCCAATTTCTTGCCTGCTGTATAGTGTAAGAAGTGGTAAATCTCTTTGTTTCTAAAAACTACTTCAAGATTTCAGCACCATGTATCTCGTCGCTGTCCTGTTTCTTACTTGTTGGATAGTTTAACAAGCGGTAATACTCCTTGTTTTCAGTTAATCCCGCTAAAATCCTGCAATATGTCTCTCGTCACAGTCCTGTTTCTGGCCTGTGTGGCGTTAGCCAGCTCCGCGCCTAGTGATATGGAGCTCAAGTGGGTTAAGAGTTCCTCGGGCTACGAATACTTCCCCGGAGCAGGTTTCTACAAGTTCTATGAGCAGAGAGTTACCTGGGGTGAGGCCTGGGAGACTTGTGTCAATGACGGCACACATCTCATAACAATCGACTCTGAGAAAGAGGTTGGAGTGGTCAAGGAGCTCTTTGGAAGATATACTAAGAACTACGCCAGTACGCAAAACATTGCTGTGGGTTTCCACGATCTGTTCAAGAAAGATGTGTTCACCTCTATCGATGGTAAGTCTATATTAAGGTGTATCACATGTGTCAATGGAATGTTACTTTTCTTACTGGCTGAGGAAGATTATTTACAACGTGATGTATTCTCCCACAGGTGATCTCCTGGAATTCCAGAACTGGGCCGTTGGTGAACCCAACAACTTTGAGGGAAAAGAAAGATGTGGTGGAGCTTACATCGACGCCAAGTTAAACGACATCTCTTGTGATTCTTTAAACCCATTTATCTGCGAATACAAATCCTAGTTATATATTTTTTCATTGAACCAAACAATGTTTATACATGATAAATAATACTATAGAATAAATGTAAATTTATTACAGTAAAACAAAAACAATTAGTTACCTCTTTTACACTCTTTCTCTCACCCACCACAGCAACAATCCTTCTGGTAAAAAATAAGTTGCAAGAATAAAAAAACGTTAGTTTTAATATCACCATACCAATTGATTAAAATTAATATAAATAATTAATTATTTTATCAGTTTGCATTAGAGTACTATTTGGCAGATTCTAAAGGTTAGACCATTTATTCACTAAATGGTTCGTTGTCCTCTTGAGTTATTGTAAGATCGTACTGTAAAAGATTTAGTACTTTATTTGCCAATATGTTAAGGTGGATCATGACCTAAAATACAGGGCGTTGATTAATGTAAACCTAAAAAGAAATCCAGTAGAATATAATACGATACATTTGAGGATATGTGCATGTCAGGTTGTCTACAATGATCCTATTGTCATTATATGACTAAGCGAGAATCATCGTATAAACACCAGGCTATTTATTACACATTAAAGTGTATCTCTTGATAGTAAATTATAAACTGTGCCGAGATAGAATATTGAACTTATTTGGGCTCTAAGAATTAAGAATGAAAGAAAATTTTAATTTTTCTTTCCGCCAAAGAAAGGATATAAAGACAACACCTGACAGTGCCTCTACTTCATCTGACAAACTCTAAGGGGACTTTACCAAATCCCTGCTCTTAGGGTGCACTGTGGCCAAGCGTTAACCATAATTGGCCATAGCATTGGATTCAGCTGGGTTCAATGGATCCGTTTGGGCCAGCTGCACAAGCATTGGTACGATCTCCAGAAATTCCTTCCAGTCAAAGTTTTAACGATTACACATACCTGGTATAGGGTTTCCAAACCTCTAAAATGACGTCCTGAAGTTACCCTTTTGGAAAACAGAACATGGGCATCTCTTAACATCGTGGCTACCCCACGCATTTCCTTAACACACAAGAAAACTAACGGGATAAATTCGATATACACGATAGATATTCACTTAACTAATAAACCATTCTCATATTTAAAATTCCAGCAATTTTAATAACAATTACCGGGGTTACGGTTTGAAAGGGGCTCACGGAGCATATGGTTGGAGCAACCACAAACAAAAGGAAAGTGTCCCCGTTTGATCCGCCGTTTCACGCTGCCAACTGTAAAGAACTGGGCCGTTGGTGAACCCAACAACTTTGAGGGAAAAGAAAGATGTGGTGGAGCTTACATCAACGCCAAGTTAAACGACATCCCTTGTGATTCTTTAAACCCATTTATCTGTGAATACAAGTCCTAATTTATTTCTTGTTTTTTGTCATAAACAATATTGAGCACACATGATAAATAATAAAGCATTATAAATATAATTTTACTATTGTAAATATAAAATATTTAGTTAGCTCTCTTACAGCCTCCTTTTCACCCCCTACCTTCTTTCCTTCGTTCAAATTTCATATCGGTAAAACATCTCCATTAGAACCAAAATATTTGGTATTGACCGAGCATATTTTGGAGAATTTCTTTCTACTATATCTAACCACGTTTTATAAAATTCTTTTAGATTGGTTTTTGAGAGTCCGAGTTCCTATCTATCTCAAAGATACATTTTTCAGGACACACATTGGCTGGAGTCTTGTATAAAAAGTTAAAGAATGTAGATAAAATAAGTTCCTTCAATGGGCATTTTTTAATGTTTATGAAAATGAATTTGCTTATTAAAAATGTTGATTTGAAGTATTTAAAATTTAAAAATAGTATATCATAATAAACAATATTCTGGAAATCCCTGTAAATTTTGTAATTTGTACGCTGTGAAAATTATATTTAATGTGAGCTGAGAGTTTCTACAACATAAGGTAACATTCGATACATCTAGAAGTAGAACAATATTCCATGCATCAATCGGCTGGCTGTCGAAAGGTTTACAAATGAGGATGTGACATATAGGGTATGTTGAGCATTATTTAAACGATTGGACACCTTATTCGGATATCCTTTTTGACTTTGGTTTGTAGGGAGGGGATAAAAGTAAGTTTATATTTGAGCTGAGATAAATGTTCTAAAAGTTCTTAGAAATTGGGTGGCGGGTTGGGAGGACATTGTCACAAACCAAAGTTTAGGGTAGTAAAAACTCGCTAATAGATTATTTAATTTAAATATAAATCCCTGATAGTTGATAATTCTGCGTGCGTACGTACGTACGAGCGTACCAATAATTTTGACCTGTAGTTACTCGGATGACCATGGTGCAAAATTTGTAACATCCTCTGCCATATTTAATGGTAAATCAATACTCTGTCGTGAAACAACACAGAGCTGTTTTGAGCCGGTAATACATCGCATACTAGATTTATCGTAATTATTCCACCCCTAGTTAATAAGTCATATGAGTGTTTATAAAGTAGGATCCATCAATGAATCTTCACCCAATTCATCCTGAGATATCAGAGGGGTGGATAAGTAGAAAAAATTTAAATCATGGTCATCACAGGGCGTATAAGAGGAAATCCTGGACAAAAAATCGGCGTGAGTGATTCTAGACCCCTATTTTATGAAATTCGTTCACTCAGAAAATGTAGGCCAAATCTTCACGATGAAACTGCGAGTAATTTCTCTGCTCCGCACTCAAGGTAGCTGCTGACTCAAACGCAATGAGGTACTATATTCCATTTATCTCATGACTCAGCACCACACATATACCAAAAGATCTGGTATTTACAGTCAGCGACCAGGATTTTGAGTGGTCATATAAAACAAGCAATGCCTTATCAAATTAAAGTTGTTTACTTTTCTGGAAAGCGACCTCCCATTACACCAACCAGACCCATTGAACATTCTTACGTAGCAGCAGATGAAGGGGATCCAAAATCTGGGAAGGCATGTTCATAGATCCCCTTTAAAAATTCAAGCACAACATGTAGGTTCTAAGCTGAGACACGTCCTGGGGCGTCAGGGCTACAATAATATTTTGAACTTTAGCCTTAGAGGGACTTTTTTTACCCCTGCCTGAAAGGTTGAATCCCATTAAGTCCGATTCTTTGACAATATCAAATAGCATTTTATTATATTAATTTTAACATTAGCATAATATAAACACCCAAGAACCTCATGTAAAATTCCCTCACATTTTTCCACTGACTCTCTACAAGTTAGAAAGTCATCACTATATACTGTGAATCTTTCCACGCCCAGTAAAATCTGATAAATTAACCTTTGAAAATATGTTGAGGTCAAGGAAAGCACAAAAACTGAGCGGTCACATCTTTAAACTTCTTCTGCATATTAAAAATTAAGACTACCCGACTTTCTTAACCTACAGATGCTTGTAAGAATATTTTCTATATATCGACACGACCAAAATATTATAGTTTGCGAACTTGTTGAAAAAGACATCGGGTATCGAATTGGGGTATTGATCGACCCTAATCTATGGACTCCCCGTCATTTTCAGGTCCTTTTTTAAATTTTTATTTTTACATTTCCGTATTATTTTATTATATTTAAAAAAACCTTTTGATGTATATTCGTTAGATGATAGTAATGGCCACCTTGTCAGCACGCTTGTTTTAATCTCTACTACCAGGGGATATTAACTATTTAAGGTGTGTCCCTGGTTGTTAGTAAGTTTTGACTTGATGTGGGACTTTCACAAATAGGTCTAATTTTTTTGTCACACAAATTTATCTATTCATTTGTAAAAACTGGACTCTAATGTATTCCACATCGTGATGTAGTCCATGAGCCAAACTTATAAGATGGATCAGATCAGGATATTACAACTTCAAATTGGGTTTCCCCTGTTGCCGACACCACCCCACTTGCCAACAATTACATTGACAAGATGGGGAGGTTTTGGCTGATTTGATATGCGAGTTACAGGTTGTTTTCACAGACCCTTATCCTCGTTGCATGAGCTTTAAATATATATGACTTGGTACCAATAAATTGTTTGTACAAAGTACACGGTTTGAATTGTTTTGTAGCCCGACTCAGGACGTTCCCACCTGACAGAAGCGTCAGGCAAGGCCGCCTGCGAAAGGGCTTGATTTCTTTGCGAGTTACAGGCAGCATACGCTAACCCTTATCCTCATGGAGTGAGGGTGATACAGTGAATTGATGATTTTTTTTATATCTAATGAAGGATGGTAATGATTGATTGTGAAATTGTGATGATTTCTGAAAAGGAATTACATGTTTGATTAATAAATATACACTTTGTGAAGTATGAAAATGTGAAAGTGAAGTTGTGAGTGAATGTGTTACAACTTCAAAGCACTTGCGATTTTCATTATATATGCCGTGGCATCCGAATATAACACCAGGACCTTCTCTACGTGAGCTCACCTAGGCCACAACACTTTCAATTCATGAGTCACAAGTATTGAAACATAATACGTATGTTCCAGCACTTCTAACTAAATCAAATGTTTGAAAATATATTTAGGATCTATCTTACTTACCACAAGGTTCACAACAAAATTACCCTAAACATTCATGATTTCATTCACAGCGACGCATATGAAGGCGTCTCCTATGTAATTTATTATCCCTTCCACCGTTTATTTATAATAGATATGCAGATAATTATTTATGAGTATTGATTAACCAGGAATTTATCGCTTTTCATTACTGCCACGAGGAGGATGCAAATTCAGGCACTTGGAATTTAAAGCTTGGGATGTTCGCAGCGACCAGTGGACTACACAAGTCCTTAAATAATTAGTTTCTTTACTGGAAGGAAGGCACACGCATCTCTGTTAGAAAAAATAAAGATTCTTTGAATAACTCAGATTTTTTTTCCCATACAAAGTGTCCGCTGCACATGTTGCTCCAATTGTGATTTTTGATTGTTGCAAGCTTGATATATTAAAACTTTCCTGTCGGTTGTGAAGGAGTCATTGATCCCATCCCATTACTTTAATTTACTAGTCTGAAAGTAGGTTAATACCGAGTAGTCCTACTATATTAAATTAATAGAGTAGTCCCATTAACACGCGGTTCTAAAAAAAGAGCGAAACAAATCAAAGAATGATTAAAATTTTATTTGAATATAAATAACATTAGGTTAGAAACAAAATGTTGAATAATTTAGTTTATTTAAAATAAGGAACAGGCGAGAATTTATTTTAAATTTTAATCAACGTTGTGAACGAACAGTCAATAGAAAAAGAGCGTTAGCGTTTTGTGTGTGACGAAACAGAAAAGGGAAAGTAGAAGTATAAAATAAACAAGCATCCTTTGTACTCATATATCTTTCGGTAAGTCATTTTTTTTACTTGTTTTGAATTCCGCCAGATGCACTGTAGCTGTTTATCCAAATTTTGAATTTTAATGTGGTTTTCCTATCCTCTCTCTAGTTATTATTATTATTATCATCATCATCATTATTATTATTTGCACCGCATCTTACTACCCGTTTTGGTTATACTCACTTATGCTAATGTGTAGGCCTAAAGGTAGGATGATTGTGAGATGAAATGGAGGACCTATAGTTTAGCGTAGAATCCGAACCATGGTGGAGACCTGGCACTCCTCACATTCACAAGTTGTGATTAATACACGTTTTGTCACAGGTGAAGGAAGGGTTACTCTCTCCAGTTAAATGTTGGTCCATTCCCCTCAAATTGCCTTCTTCATGCCGACGAGCTTAGATGAAGTTGTTAGTAACCCTTTGTTGAATGGTCTCCAGTTTTAACAGAAAATAAGTATGTATTGTACATAATACCATCGCCAGAAAATGTTAGTGGTCCCCGGCGGAGCCAGCACTAACACATGTGTGGTCATCTATATGTAAACTCTTTTATTTCTCTCATCACAATTTGGTGGTGTACCATACATCACACACTTGTGGGTCGTTATAATTCATTCGGTGAGGCTTATATTACCACCTGTAACGTATACCTCATAAACAATTCTCCGCTACAAGGGGTTTCAAAATAACATATATGTGGATCTGTGTAACATATATTATTTCAACTGCCAAGCGTTTAATACGCAGTGTTATCTTCGTTACTTTGACATTAGTGGTCGTATTTCAAATCCTTTTCGGATGCACTGAGGTATTTGGCCTAGTATTTTATTTACTTGAGCTAATTAACGTACACTTTCTGAATCGTTGATTAGATCAGTACACTAGAATTTCTATGAGTGAGAGCGAAAGGGCTTAAGTACCAATTTTGCCGTGAGAGGTAATTTCACATACCTTCCAGGGTTCTTTTACAGGCCATAATCGACATGGGACAGGTGGCTTTACTATCCTTCCGTAGGAAGTTGTGCTACGGTTTTGTATCGATCTTCACAATATTTTGTTAACAGTATCTAACCAGGTAAAGCGATGGATTTACTTTAAATTCACTCTCAGTATTAAGTAAAGTACCCTTCTACTAATTAATAAGAGTTTTGAATAGCTCAAACAAAAGCTAGCACAACGCAAAACTTTTCTCCACTTGTTCCCAAACTAGTACCATTATCCCGCCGACGTGCCACTGATAATAGAACTACGACCTGCATCTATGAGCACGTGGGACAAACACCAAGGCCTTCTAGTCTTGTTATCTGGAGAAGGGGAGACTAGGCTTAGAATACCATCCGGGTGTACTGAGGGTGTTTTACGCTAAATGGTTCCCACCACTTTTCCTCCACGCAAAACTGACCTATTTAACTAGAATTTTAGTGCGAAATTTTTACTATGATATTTAGTGTGCTCTTTACCGGCTAACTTAACCTAGAACATAAAGATTAATCTTACTTTCCTATACAATACGTTATCACCCGAAGATGTGGATGTTAGGTTACGGCCAGGCGAGCATTAAATAACGCCCGCTACAAATGTCGCAGCACATGGCCAGACGGGAGCGTGAAATGTCGCTTGAATTAAGCTATCCTCAGAGATTTCGCAGCCTTTAATCTTGAAGTGAAAGATGCTTTATCTTAATTAACGTGCAACGTCGGTGTCTTCGAGAGCAAACAGTGGTTGTGGAAAAGGGAGGTGGCAGTGACCTTCTAGAAAGAATTTCTCCTCCACCCTGGAATAAACCTGCCCCTTTTATATCATTTCACTCCACTCAGATATTCTCGAATATGAAGCTGAAAGATGGGGTTTCGTTAAACTCAGAATACCTCTTTATAGAGGTATCTAATTTTCAAACATTTACCAAAGAAGGACCACTCCAAATAGCTCCTACAGGCACCAAATTTTAAAACATTTTTTAGGAAAAGACCACTACAAATACTTTTTAACGGCGTCTGGCCAAGCCTCTCAAATACAACTTGTTTTTTGTCTAGTTACACAAATTAGAGTTCCGTCACCACTGGAAACGAAGGAATTTGTAGATTCATCCAAAATTATTCGTGGAAGGTCAACAAAGAGAATTTCTCTAATTCTTAAAAGATCAGACAAAAAATTACGGATCTCATTCTGCGATATAAATCGCCACGTGTAGTCACTGTACTGCGCTATTTATCTCTCGCTCTTGAAATGGTTTTGATATGCGACAATACCTTGAAGTCGCGCCCTCCCACCTTACTCCACGACTCTTAGTTCGCCACCTGGCCCGTCACACTTGAGCACACCGGGTCCTGCGTTAATGATAGCTAGTTTCAAGCGTTATTTATTTACCGCTCTTCTGGCCGTAGCCTAAGGGTATGATAAACGTTATGAGCTAGAGAAATTAAGACAACACACACACACATATATGTATATTATTTATACCTATTATATCATCATATAAAATCAATAACATTCGACCATAACAGAAAACATTAGAATGATAGGAAGCAGCCAGGATTACATAACTTGATCCGCCTTCCTATTTCACCATTTGCGAGTTTTCACATCTAGAGTGGAATTGTGGCAGGCTTAGTTATAATCAGATTCATATAAGAGGACAGGTTGTTCTGACAGTCTCAAAATTTTCTGAAACAATTTTCACATATACATACGTTAACAGGGTGTCCAGCGACCTGAAAAGTCAGGGAATTTGCTTGGCCAGGGAAAAATCATGGAAACATCAAGGAATTTCATCAAATTTCTGGAGATTTACATATTTACTAGATTAAAAAAAATACACTACTTTTATTTACAAGAGTAAAAATAACATTTTTCTTACAGTTAATAAACAATGAAAATCTATTTTTAGCAAATCTGTCTTAATTGAGCATGCTATCTGTACTTGTTGAGGATACTAATCTCAATTCTTAAAGTAAACATGTGATTTATATGTATCACCCCTGCACATCTCTAGCCAAAGTTGAGTCATGGATATGTACATGTGTGAGAATTGTATTACATTATAGGAAGAAGAAACTAAGAAAGAATGTGTCCCACAACAATTTAAATTGTACTGGTTTAAGGTGATCTCTTAATGTATCAATATAATCTAAGTGAAATCCATCTTAGATTGCAATACCCAATAGCCCATCCCTTTAGGCTGAAATACTTTCTTAGACTGTCACAGTTTCTGGATGTGTATTTGTTAAAAAATATTATTACATAAAGTTGTAATCTTAATAAAAAAAAATGTTTGTAATATATAGTGAATGGAAAAGTTGGAAATTGACTCTGAAAAACCTGGAAAAGTAAAGGAATTCTAAAATATAGTTTGGCTGGACACCCTGCAAGTCATGTTATTTGCAGCTATCACTTTTGATGTATATTATCGATACCTATAAAATGTACTAAAAATGAAGCAAATAATATCAATGTGAGGCGCAAAAAAATGTTCCTATTTTATAATACTGTCTTCCTATCAGTATCCAACCAAAGAGAAGTATCTGACAGATACGAAAGCTATGTTCATATTTCTATGTCAAATAAAAATATGTTTGGAAACTATCTCTTTTGACACATCATATCAACGCCGATAACAATAAAATTAATAGAATTAGATTTTAAGATTATGAAGAATGTGTTATAAACTTAACTACCTACTGCGATTCCTATATAGTTGAATATGTGACGAAGACGAAGAGAATTGAAATCACTGTTCCAAAATGTGAAGCGTTTTCCATCGTGTGACTTCAACCAAGTTATCCAACCGTGATTCAAACTTTAGCTCCTTGCAGACAATCAAAGGTGACTGACCACCAGTTAGGAATAGTTTCTTGGCACCCTCAACCCTTAAGAATGCTTTATCATACTGGTCACCAGGGTTCGATTCTAGACTTGGCGCACGTCCCTTCGCCCACAATGGAGTTATTTACCCGTCGTATATCCTGGCAAATGTTGGCTATCGCCGACACTAGTGTGTTCACATACCCTCATCTCTAAAACCTCTAATCTATTCTTCGAAATGAGTCACTTGTCGCTGACGCTGTTTTGTTTTTTTCTGTGAAATACCGAATTTATGGCAGTCATTAGCTACCTACGACGTTTTTGACTATGAACATAACTTTCACAGGCCTTGGAAATAGTTGACGATTTTCAACAAAGAAGAATATGTCCCAGTGATCAATGCTAAGAGTCCTAAGAGGGCTATAAAGAGGTTTTTGGCCACCATGGCCGGTAGATGGCTCCTGTCCACCAGGTACCACTGGTCGGACATCTCCACCAAGGCTGGCAGGACTATGCCGAGCAGAGAAAGACCCAGAGCTCCGAGCAGAGAAATGAACAAGTCTAGTTTGGGGACAGCTACAGCCAGGCAAACTGAAACAGAAGGCACAACGTGATTTCTTACACAAACACCGACATTGCGCCGATTATTAGAGCACAACGAAGGAAATATGATGTAGGTATAAAGCTCAGGGGAAAATATATGTGTCTGGAGAAATGAAGGGGGGAAAGGTGGTGCGTGGAAAAATAAAAAGAGGGAAAGGTGGTGTGTGGATAAATAAAAGGATGAAGAGATGGTTCTTTAAGAAATAAATAACGGGGCTGGGTTGAGGAAGAAAAGAAAACGGAAAAGTAATTCTAATAGTTAATTACAACTTTCAACAAAAACAAACACATGATATACTCATTTTTAAATACATAGTTTTGGTTTATTTTGCTAAACCCAGACTTACCTATATATATGTAACGTGTTTAGAAAAATTTCCTGTGGCAAACTAATTTTTTTATTTAGAAAACACACTTATGTCATTTTTATACTGCTCATTAAACACACATAATTTTTTTTCTGCATCACATTAATAACTTATTAAAACTCCCACATTTTCTCATGATTTCTAAAAGAAATCCATAACATTTCCATATTTCAAAATAAACTTATGTTATTAGTTAAAACTGCATTCTTCATGTCTAGATAATTATTACGATTCAAACCCCTACCAGTGAATGACTGAGGCCTTACACTCGCACAACAGTTGCTCGCTATTTATGATCGGCTCCATAAGATTGCATTAAGTGTGGCTTTCAAAAAACATTATTTTCATTTTGATTTCTCCGTCCTATTTGCATGCCACTGTGAAACAGTTTCCCCTAAACTATCCTCATAACCCCACCAATAAAAATACAATATAGAGTAATTCAAGTACCGTTTGACTAAAAAACTAAAATTCAAATTGAAACACTTTATTGTTCCTCGAGAAAGACAAAATTATATTTTGGGTAGGTTTTGAAATAGGATTTATTTTGATAAAGCTGTATACTAAAACGTTACATAAAATTCGGTATTTTGGAATTGGCCAAGTAGGCGGTGGCGATAGAGTATTTGAGAGCCCGTTTCACTTCAAAGATAGCATTTAACTTCAGTAGGCAATAAAACTCAAACCAGGTGTCGGTTCGGAATGTAGAAACCAGGTGTCGGTTCGTAATGTAGAAACCGGGTGTCTTAATTTAAAAACAGGGGCATTGATACACTTTTGAAACTTAATAAATTGAAAATCACAAACACACAGTCTAACTCGTCGTCAATCCATCACTGTGAAAGGTTTCTCAGTGCTACCAAAGTTTTTTTTCCTTGTTGGGAATTGATCCCGGGGCCCTCAAATCAGTAAGAAAACTCGCTACTGACTCGGTAAAGGTTTTGGACTCTGTTAAATTATAAATAATGAGTCTAACAGAGGGATGTAATAAAGAATACTAATTATTATCTAACTTACCAACAGTTGCACATAAACACTCATATAATAATAATTATTATTATTAGCACCGCGTCTTGCTACCCGTTCGGGTTGTACGCACTTACGGTAATGTTTAATGGTAGGGTGATGGTGAAATGAAATGGGGGACCTACAGTTTAACGTGGAATCCGAACCACGTTGGAGGCTTGGCATTCCACACATTCACAAGTTGTGATTAATACACGTCTGGTCAGAGTTGAATAAAGGGTTTGTCAATCAGATAAATCTGTGCCGGGACTGAGGATTGAACCCCGGACTCCCAGCACAGAAGTCTGACACCTTATCCCTAGACCTCCGTCTAACAACGCTCATAAAATGTCTAGCACGAGTAGTTTGGTTTGTAATTGATATAATTTCCTATGCTTCTTTCACGCAAATAAGGGTACATTTCCTTTGAATTGTACTTTACTACTCCTTACTTCAGTAACGTTCTTAAAATGTGCGTAGCCCGAACAGATAGTAAGACGTGGGGGAAACCAAAATTGCACACATTGGTAATAAAGGTTTTTTTTCCATCCCCCAATTTCTAAGTTAGTTCATGTGTGCATTTGATGGTGAATAAAGATTGTTGGTAAAACAGGATATGACGCTATATCACTTTGCATATAATCTAATCTATAGCACAGGAAGGAAGTATAAGAAGCTAAAAAAAATATTATATCTACTTTCAAGTATTCATACATCAAGTGATACAATATACCCTTGTCACTTTTGACTAATAGCTATAAAATTACACTAACAAATAAATTATTAGAATGTTATCAATTTTATCCGCATAATTCCCCCC
>CABFOW010003440.1:40665-68714 GCA_902141385.1 Timema californicum
TGAGACGGTAAGATTATCACCGCTTAAAAAATAGGCCTGCCATCGTAGATTTGCCGAATATACTCCGGTCTCAGGTATTTGTAGCGTTGTCGAGAGTTGGGAGTTAAATAAGCCGTAATCGATTCACTCCGGTTTCTAACACGTACTCTGCGGTTCTTTTTTTAAAATACGTTAAATCATATTTACTGACAAAAACTTATTTGGATCTAGAGGAATATAGATTTAACATATAAAAACTCTTTATATTTAGGGAAAGCTATTAAATATGACACAACCTCTTTAAATCTAGAGGAATATATTAGGTATTACAACACTACTTTGAAACTAGAGGAATATATTAGGTATGACCACACTACTTTGAAACTAGAGGAATATATTAGGTATGACCACACTACTTTGAAACTAGAGGAATATATTAGGTATGACCACACTACTTTGAAACTAGAGGAATATATTAGGTATTACAACACTACTTTGAAACTAGGGGAATATTTAAAATACGACACAACCTCTTTATAATTAGAGGAATACAAATACACATATTTGTACCTAAGGGAATCTATTAACATTACAAAACCTTTTTAAATCATTCAGAGTAATCTTTTAAATAAGTAAAAACCTCTTCAAATATAGAGGAATTATTTAAATATGTCAAAACTTCTTTGGAGTAAGGATAATCTATAAAATACGGGTACAATCAAATATGTTCTTATATAAGGGAATCGCCCGCTTCTGTGGCCGTGGGGTCTAATGAGCTACTCTCGTGTTGGACTAGGCTGCCGGAGATGGGGAGATCGGGGCTTGAACCCGGTCGAGTTCACTGAGGTTTCTTCCTGAATGGTTTTCAACTCTCCTTTCACGCAGATGCTGGTGCACTTCATCTCAATTAAACCTTCTTAATCCCCAAACCATTAGTGCAATTAGTACATAGGTGTATAACGTGAGTGGGTAATAAGATCCATCCTCACCAACTTTCTCCAAACTCGCCTAACCTTGCATACTCCCTTCACTTTAACAACATCCATATACCGAGTCATACATGCTCTTTAATTTTAAACCTTTTAATGCTTCTATTTTTTTTTACATGGTCCACTCCTTCCTTTTGACCCACACACTTTACCTTCATATATTCTCTTCATCACTCAACCACACTCATCCTCGCAACATCGCTTTCTTTGAATCTAAGGGAATTTATTAAATGTATATACAATTCATTTGAATCCAAAGGGATATTTATTTATCTTTTTAGTCGTTTTCATTGTTTTCATTGTTTATAATAATGAAATATATTAAACTGTGCCTAGATATGTGACTGGATCTCGATTGTCACAAATGCAACAATACCAATCCATACAGTAAGTGTTCCGTAAGTATAGACAAAGCTGGCATTTGAAAATATATTTTAATACTAGCGCAATTTTGAAAGGTTGTGTTACGTAATTACTTACCTTTTGTATACTTCCACATTGTTTGACTCGTTTGTCATCGATATTCTCTTTTCTGTCGTATAGTTATCCATTTTCTGCAATTAATTATTATTTTTGTGTCGCTTACAACGGTTTGGAAATAGGTTATTCCTGATGTGTTATCCCAGCATTTAACTGAAGATAATTTGGGTTCTAAGCGTAATCTCTAAAGATTTACCCACAAAACATGTTTTAATATTAATGTTTCGAATTAAATAAATTTTCAAGCTACATTTTTATATACACCACTTGAAGCAACAATGCTTTTGGTATTTCACTTTTAATTTTTTTTAATGTAAATTCCTATATTATAGTTTTCTTGTATTTACTTGATGGTCCTTTCTAATTAAACTACGTCAAACGAATATCTGAAACTGAACAGTGAGTGTAATGGAAACCACAAACGTAACTTTAATTCATTCCTTATCAAGTTAATCAAATGGATCAATGGATAAGATTATACTTATTATGTTGTCAAATGCTTTGAATTGTTTGAAAGGTATTATAAATTGGGTGATAGGTTAGATTCAGCCGTGGATCCAGGGGGCAGGTATGAGGGACGATATTCCTCTTTGCATTGAAAATAATACAAAATATTGAAACCTCTTAGTGGTTTAAAGAATGGCCGACTTAACATCTCCTGGCTCTCTCTATCTCTTACATAACCTTATCAATAACCAATTAAACTTATCTCAAATGTGTTAGTGGTTTAAAACTAAAATTCTCCAGTAATTAGATTAACTAAACTTAGTATTATAACCATATATTTATATTAACATACACATTTTATCTGTTAATACTAACACATTTTAGACCTATGCACATTTTTACTGCTTATACTTTGACAATGACTTTTTTTTATGTTAACCGTCTAGGTGACGTAGTTGGCTAACGCGCTAGTTTCTTGTTGAGCCATACTGCCGAGTATGGAGAGATTGAGGTTCGAATCTCGCTCGGGTGAACTGTTATCGATTTTTTCTAAATAGTTTTCCACTCTCTCCATGCAAGTGCGGGTTCACTTTCTCTATAGTCAACCTTCCCAATTTCTAGCCGATTAGCTTAATTAGTACTTAAGCGTATAACCCGAACAGTTAGTAAAATGTGGTGCTAAGTATTATTATTGTTTTATGTTTTTTATATTAAAATTACAAATTTAACAGTTAAAATTTTGTTTTTTCTTACAAGTCCTCTTTATATTAATATAATTAGTTAAGATTATTTCATAAATTGGCAATATTATTAAATTAAAATACCTATAAATTAAAATTATTAAATTTATACTTGGAAAACCCTTATGAAAACCACCGCTCCCTGCCCCCCTCCCCGCCCTCTCCGACAATAGGCCCTAAATATCATTGTTACGTTTGACATTTTATCTGTGTTTTATCTCAAAATGGTTTCCAAGATGGTGTCAAACTAATCGGGGAAAACCTAATATATTCATCACTTTCCCTGTTAAACTGATACGATATCAATATTAAACAACTCTTAAATTATTTAAAGTAGTATTTCTATTATTATTATTATTGCTATTAAAGGCTTTGTAAATATACTATAGCATGTTCAACTAGAAGTATGTATTATTACGATTCAGGTAGGAAGGGTCCTCTGGAAAAAAACTTTTTTTCTGTCAGCAATGATAACATTTTACTATTTTATTTTTATCTTTATTATTTTATAGTTATTGGTGTGATCTATCAAAAGTGACAGCTGAAGGTCACATAACTTGAGGTATACATATTTGACAATTATTTTAGTAACTTAAATAAATGTAAAAAAATCCTTTCTATCTAAATTTGGCTTGATATATTTTTTGAAACAATGCTTACATTTAGATTACAATATGGATATTTGACGTTCAGTCTCTGAACCAGCTATTTATATATTGACACGCAAACTTACAAAACTTATTACAAAACAACTAATTTTTAGAGACGCCACAACTGCCATCCTCCTGGCCATCAATTCATCATTGTAAATGGTCAAAACCCAATTTCACTAATAGTCACATTTTGACTATACAGGGAAGCGAACCCAGAACCCCTAGATGATTAGGTAGGGTTGCGCTGGCCGATACAACGTATCAAACTAATTTATAATCAACATCCTAAACTAGCCAGATATTTTTGAAGAAAGATAATTTTCGCTTTCCAAATTTGAACATATTTTATCCAACCATTTCTACAGTTTTATCTTTCTCATCTAAAAAGAAAGTATTGTAAGCGCGAAATTTTTGGACCTTGATTTTATAATGAATATTTACATTATATATATCCCCGAACCCCCCAAAAAGTGGATTTTACTATGCTGATTGATCACATGTCTGTCAGGTCACAAATCTGAAACTGTTCGATGAATTTTGTTCAAACTTGATATTTTTATTTTTATTTGTTTTAATTTTTTGACTCGAGCCCTTAAATTAAGAGTAATTTAACTATAAATGATTTTTTGGATTAATTTTATTTTAATGGCTCTAGCGATTTTGTTTAAAATATATATCTGAAGAGTGTTTGACATGATAAATAAAACTGCAAATAATAAGCCTTCTTGTTTTTAGAGGAAAAAATTATTTTATTGATGACACCTTAAAAAAATTGCAAATAGTTTTAAAATGGCTTTATTAATTTGGTTCAAAATGGGTATCTAATAAGTGTTTTACAATATAAATAATTGTACATAATTTTTTTCTTTAAAATAACCATTAAAGCATTTTTAAATAAAAAAAATGGCTAAAGTTATTTTGATCAAAATTGGTATCTGCGGTTTTATTTTACATAATTAATAATAAAGCATGTCAAAATAAATTAATTTGAAAGTAGTTTCTGAAATTTTTTAGAAAATTTGAAATTTTTCCTAAAATGGCATTGGAAATTTAGTTCAAAATAGATATCTGAGAATTGTTTTTCATGAAAAATAAGAATGTCTTTATTTTTACAAATTAAAAATAATTTGAGATTTTTTTATAATAACTAATTTTTGATTATTTGAAATTTGTTAAAAGACCTAACGATTAGGTTTGAAATTTATATTTGAAGAGTATTTATTGTTATTAACAAGATGATGTGCATGTTTTCTGAATAAAACTTATTTAAGAGTAGTTACTGAAAACCTATTTTTGATCATTTTTATTCCAATCCATAATACAGTAAATGATTAATTTTGTGCGAATGTGCCGTACCATTTAGTTTGATTAAATTTATCACATTACAATAGGCATATTAAAATGGGTAAGCTAAACATTTTTTTCTTTTACTCGATAAGATAAAGTGATTGTAAAACTTCGAAGAGAAACTACCCAAGCTATTGCTATCAATCAAGCTGAAAGCCCTAAATGTTATATGTTTTAATCCGCAGATTAAAAATATATGGACAATCCGTGTCAAGGTATGATTTATAGTACAGTAAATATTCCTTTAGACGTAGGTATAAGGTTTATAGTTCGTTTAACGATTTATTATATTTGACAGTAATATACTGGTTGAGATAGTAAAAAATATCTAATTTGTAGGACCCAAATATCCCACACAAATTCTCGGAAATAAATATATTATGTCTCACAAAATATATTAAATATCCAATAACATACTTTTTATTGTTTTAATTGGGCACTTCATTCAAAGATAAAAAATCATTTAAGGAAAATCACCCTCAGTACACCGGCTGGGTTTAGAATTCTCACCTCCCCATCATCGACAAACCAGCCCCCGCCGACGTAGGTCATACATAATTGAATTATTTTGTTTTAACTGTGAAATTTTTTATTTGTTTTGTTTTATGAGTTCTGTTTAGGTCAGTACTCAATATACATCGCATTTGATACATTTTAAAAGTTTGGAAAGAATGAATGGGTTGTATTTCACCATATTCAGAAGGCCTGAGTAACTTAATTCTCCTTTCTACTGAACAAATGTCAGTACAAATTGAACTGTCCAACTCAGTTCGCCATAAAAACACACGTCCTTTCAATGTATCGTTATCATTTGTCTTCAACCTTCCGATTGGTTCGCTGCATCTTGGCTTGGAGTATGAAGATATTAAAGTATATAGTTACCTTTTGAATTGTTGGATAGGCTTGTTACTATGGTGATTCTAACTGCAGTAAGGTTGCTATACTTGTACACGTTACTAGATCTACTTTGATGTATTAATACGACTGTAGCTGACACTTTTGACATATTATCAATTCATATCAAATAAAAGCGATGATTTAAAAAAAAATTGACGTATCTAGAGCCTCTAGGCATTTACTCCACTATAGGTTCCTAACTTAAATTCACTTATTAGCACCTCCCTACCCCCGACAACGTGCCTAGGGTCTGTGAAATCTAAGGCATTTGCTCCGTTATATACTCCTAACTTTGCATCTTCCCTTAGCACCTTACTACCCCTCCACAACGTGACTAGGGGCTGTGAAATCTAAGGCATTTGCTCCTTTATAGACTCCTAACTTTGCATCGCCCCTTAGCACCTTACTACCCCTCCACAACGTGACTAGGGGCTGTGAAATCTAAGGCATTTGCTCCTCTAGAGACTCCTACCTTTAATTCACCCCTTAGCAACTTCCTAACCCACAACGTGACTGTGAAATTCAAAGCATTTGCTCCACTATAGGTTCCTAACTTAAATTCATCCTTTAACACCTCCCTACCCCCACAACGTGTCTAGGGGCTGTGAAATCTAAGTCATTTGCTCCTCTATAGACTCCTAACTTTAATTCACTCCGACAACGGGACGCTTCCTACTGCAATTCCTCAATATTATCATGAAGTGTCTATTGTTTGGGTTCCATGGGGCTGGCTACTGTTAGACTTGCTGGTACGCCGCAACTGAGTAGCTCAGCTCAGGTCACGTGCTGACACTAAGGTTACACCATAATTTTAACATTAGCTTTAAGGGCTGGATTGTCACATTTTGCGAAATATACATGAAATAAATTAACATGAATTAAATACAACTATGTCAAACCAGCCCAAACCTACAAGGGTTCTTAGAGGTATTCGAAATCACGTTACTCGACAAGGAATTGGGAGAGACCCTCTCACGGACCACTGGCGTTCGTTATCTCGCTTATCCGGGGAAGGCTTTGGAACGTTTGTGGGGTCCTTCTGGGACGATCATATAGTTCCCTAGTTTCTGGATGAGAGGATTCGTGGAACCCGGACTGCGCAACGTGGACTTAATGGAAACTAGGCTATATATCCCACCTGCTTGAAGATTTGTTACAAATTGAGCGTTCTAAATAGTACCAAGATTGCCACTATAAAAATTAATAACCCTAATAAAAATATGGTGGTCATAGGTTTAATTAATAATCTGAACACTTGGACACGGGAATTGAATCCGGGACCTTTGGCTTATTACGCCAATGCTCTAACCACTGAGCTATCCAGGAATCGTCCTATGTCCAGGGTCATTCTTCACTAATATTTTAAGGCAAAGTCTATGATGGACGTGCGGAAATCGTCGGCTACAAAATATGTGTGATTTACTAAGATCACGAGCGATCAGATAATGCAGCCACCTTCGACTCGGTAGTTGGATTAATGCTGCCACTTGTACAATAATTATGATTGTAAGGGATTGCATAGTTAAGATTCAACTAGCCAAAGCTATTATTTATGCTTTTTAGTGAGGATTACTCCGTCCAACTACCTAGTCGAAGGTGGCTGCGCTATCTGATACTTTGTGATCCATCATAAACTCTGCCTTAAAATATGAGTGAAGAATGACTCTGTGCACGGGACGATTCCTGGATAGCTCAATGGTTAGAGCATTGGCGTACTAAGCCAAAGGTCCCGGGTTCGTTTCCCGTGTCCAGGTATAATTTTTCAATTTTCAGAATATGATATCTATACGGAGTAATCCTCACTAAAAGCATAAATAATATCTTTGGCTATTTGGAGTTTTAATTAGTACGTTTAACAACAAGGCTATTAACGACTTGATCTAAGGACTATAGATGGCTACACCTGCTACGGCGGCCGCATGGTCTAACGCGCTACTCTCGTGTTAGACTAGAATGCCAAATACGGCAAGATTGGGGTTCGAGTTTCTGTCGGGTGCATTGAGGGTTGGTTTTCCCTACGTGGGATTCCACTCTCCCTCCACGCAAATGCAGGTGCACCTCATATGCATTAAACCTCCCTAATACCTAACACATTAGTGTAGCTAGTACATAGATTCCAACCCGAAAGGGTAATAAGACGCGGTGCTAAAAAGATGTATGGCTAAGGCTAAAGATGCTACTGCATTAGCATACTTATAGGGTAGAATATTAAACCACAGTGTACCCGAACGAGATTCGATCCTTGACCTTCTTTTCATTGATAATTAAGTATTTTGAGAGTCTAACGCGTTAACCCATGGAAGAGGGTGGTAGACATATCAAAAATTAATTTATCGCTGGTAGAAACACTATTGATAAAAATATTTGATTACTTATGTTATTTTAACTGTATATAATATTTTAATCTCTGAATTTTCTAAAACTTTTTCAACTTACTATTTTTAAATATATCCTATTTGTCAATCCTTACATTATTTTCTGACTACTATTTAAAGTTATATTTATTACTATCCAAATTCAAAACAAATTTATTTTCAAGTTTTATCTTATATAACTCCCCTTATCTTCAAATTTTAGAAGGTTTTCCAAAATACAAAATTTATAGTAAACATTAAGATCAAATCCATACCGATAAATAACAGATAACATATATTAATACTTGAGTGTTTGATTTCTCTTGACCCTTTCAAGACTCGATCTCCGGTTAATGTACAATTTTGTAGCAAGAGCCTTTTAGAAAATACATACTTATATTTTAGATTTAGGTGTTGATGTTATTTATAAAAAGTCTCATCTGCAGATCACATTACTTGACAATTGAATGCGTTAAAATAGGTAGAGCTATTAAATGCTTTAGCTGTCAGATAAGACCCTAATTAAAAAAACAAAACACCAACTGTATATCCTAAGTTAGTTATTCTTATCCGGCCAGCATATATTTTCTAATTTATACAGGATGTCATTTTAGTAAATATAATATTATTAATGGTAAACAGATACACTTTTAGACGTCAAAACATACAAATAAAATAACTACTGCAATTGAAATGATTTAGTGAGAAACACAGTGATACTATAGTTGGAGAAGTGAGTAATAATTTAATGATTGTCTTGTTCGGCCTTTACACTGCGGTGGTGGTCTAATCATTGGAAGATAAATCAGACGGTAGGGAACCTGAGAACATCATTATTAATAGAAACAGCGGGACCACACAATGAAGACATAAATTACAGCCGTCTTAAGTTGTGTCCAGAGGGGGTGATTTGTAGACCCCTTGTCAACGTGGTACGCTCTGTTCGTGTTACGTTGATACGCCCTCCCTCCCATTTTGAAACAGTAGCGCGTGGATTAGACACAAACCAGAGTCATTTTTTTTTTCTAAATAACTTTTTTTCTCCATTTATAAACATTACTAAAACTATTTTTATATATTCATAAGTCAAGCTGTGTGATATAGTGGTCACTGTTGATTAGAAATAACACTTAGTAGTAACCCGCTTCGATGGCCGCGTGGTCTAAGTCTAACACGCAACTTTCGTGCAGAACTAGACTGCCGAAGAAGGGAAGATCGGAGTTCGATACCGGTCGGGTGCATTGAGGGTGGGTTTTCCACTCTCCCTCCATACAAATGCGGGTGAATTTCCTCTAATTAAGCCTTCCTAATCCCTAACCCATTAGTGTAATTAGTACATAGGCGTATAATCCGAATAGGTAGTTAAACGTAGCGCTAAAAAGAACTTTAATAGTAAAATAAAAACTCATCAATGTTTACCATAACAAAAATGTAAAAGTTTATTATAATCCTACTTAAGTTTTTAAGTGTGTCGCAGTATCACTGATTGATGCAGGGGTAGCTCAAGCTGTCCCGCAGGACATTAGTTATCTATCTCAAAGCCAATTAGCGGATAATCTAGTTTACAAGATTGCACTTGAACTAGAAAATTGATCTAAATGCGGTTCTCTACATTCTCCAATTGAAGATTTCTGCACGTCCATCATAACCTTTTTGATTTTTCCGTGGTTTTATAAAAATCCACATTTGCTGTGTTTTAAAAACGCTTCTTCACAACGCAACCCATTTACTCTGCGAGTCGGATTGAACACGCCGGTGGGCCGTAGTTTGTCCATCCCTGCTGTAGACTTAACAAATCTGGAATTTACCGCCCGGGCTATGCGTGATAATCGTGTAACCAACTACTAAACTAATTCTATCAGGGACAATTTACTAGTGCTCACCTTTTTAGTTGGTTTATTTAACGTGCACTTTCTAAATACACAAACATGTTTTCGGAACATTAATTGCAAATTAACTTTACATTAAATATTTTTATCAGCACTCTCTGGTATCGAACCTGTGTTCTCCAGACTTGTGGCTGACCAATGTAACACACTAAACCACGGGGATGAGCATGAACCCTTATTTTTCTAAGCCTCTACCCGTACGGCCTGAGAAGTGACCAACGGTGTTAGACCCGTTATACACAGGGTCGCTGTTGACGGTAAGGTAAAGGTTCGAATCTCGGCTAGTTTCCCTTAGGCTGATTTTACAAACGTGATTCATCATTGTTATTTTGCTATCCTATTCCTACGCGAATGTGGGTGCGCTTCCTCTAAGCTACTCTCCTCATCCGTACCTTTTTATAAACAGTCATTAATGACCCGTTTACATATTTTTTTTAAATCTTCACGTCTTAACACAAGGAGTATTATATTAACTGATTAATATAAGGGGTATAACGTTAATTTAGGATAAATGTATCCGCATTAGTGTATAAAAGGGATGAAAAATTCACTGTGATCGATCACGTGTCAAAAACTATTCCTTCTGCGTCCGGTCGAGAATCGAACCTCTAGCTCCTCTTCCCCGGAAATCGTATGTATCGCGAGAGTGACGTCTTAGAGCAGGGGCTAGCAACCTTTTTTGGACCCCGATAAACTTAACTCATCAAAAGTCTCTCAATCACCCATAGTTTTTCCATTATACGTTGCTTTTCTTTTTTGTCTTTACATCTTAGATCTATTCCTTTAAATCAAACTTCCTCAAATGCGTGTACATACACTCTTCTGAAAATAAAATAAAAATAGAATATATTAGGCTTGAATGTAAGTTTTTATATTAAACTATTTAATTTTCTTACATTACCGGCTATTACCGATCAAGGTAATTTTTACTTGATATCTTTGCGACTCAAAGATCAACTGTTAATGACGAGGTAGCTTTCTTGTACAATCGATTGAAAATTCCCGTGAGATCGACCGATCGATTTGCGATCGAACAGCTGCCGACCCCTGTCTTAAACCTTACGAACAACGGTGAGGGTAACCCGTGCGTTAATTATATATATATATATATATGCCTATATTTGCCTCTGTTGGCGACGGTGATTCGTGAACGGATCTAATCTTCAACTCTTTCTCAGCCGCTTCAGTGGCCGAAGACCGTGGGTGATTTTCCTAAGGGGTTTTCACTCTACTTCCACGCAAATGCGGTTAGATTACCTATAAAAGTTCCCTTTCTCATACCTATCCCCTTAAAGTAATTATCACAAATGCGTATGAACGGAACAGGTAGTAAGATGCGGTGATGAAAAAACCCAACTCTTTCGCCTCCTCTTGAACCAGGCTGTACTAGATGCTGTCGTGATGTCTTCAAGTGGTACAGTGGGGTCCTCCATGTGGGGTCCTTGTTTGTTATTGTTCCTTCCCCCCCCCCCTTCCCCCAGGACTCGAAGCCATCTGGTTCACATCTGCGCCCGTATTGTCCTTCCAAAGTATAATAGACGCTCTGACTCTTTTTGAAACAATACCACACTAAAAACCACCTATAAGGGAACTGCAGGTCTTACGGAGAAAAGGTTCTTTCTGAGCGCTCTCTCGGTTAACTGTTGCCAAATCAAATATCCTCGCTTTCAGCTCTGTCTGAAGGTGGTGTGCTGGGGTAAGAAGGAGCTGCTGGCAACATCTTTGAGCCAACGTTGCGAAATTTGTCTTATAGTTAAGGGAAGATTGACCACAACAAGTAAACAAAAAAATGACAACGCTTTTTCCCATGCAGTCCTCTCTAAGATGATATCCAGTATAGTGTCGTCGTTTCCGTAAAGGGGGGCTAGGAGTGGGGGAGACAGAGTACAACTCATTTTCTATGGCCCGTGTATGAGACAAGTTATGTCGAAATATTACTTTGTGAACTTAAAAAAAAAGGAGGGGCTGACATTTTTGTGTTACTATAGTTCCCTAAGAATCGTATCAAATCATTTAAACCTATAAAATAACTAAAAATCTAACACTAGGCCAAGCTAAATATTTTAGGGGTGCTTTAAATATTTATACTTTTATATTTTATTGTCACCGCGTCTCACTAAGCTGGTTAATATGCACTAATTACGCTAATGTGCAAGGGGTGAAGAAGGTTGAATTTTAGCTGAAGTATAGACACATTTGTGTGGAGGAAGATTGGAAAAACCATTTAGGAAAAAATAACTTTCAGTACACTTGACCAGGATTTGAACCCTGATCCTCTTGTCGTAAATGTTTATATCTATATACCTTTTAACGTTGATGTATTAAGCTTTGTCTTGAAATTCAGTCTATGGATTCAACAAATCTTTAGTTGTTTGGATTTAATATATTTTAGATTTACTACATTATTTTTACCTAAGGTGAGATTAGCTTGAGATACTTTTGTTTATTTTAGTAATTTTTCCCTCCCTGGTGGTGGCGCGTTGACTAAACGCCAATCTCGTCTAGTCCTGTCTGCAACTGACTAGGAGATCGGGGTTCAAATCCCGTCCTGGGGTAATGAGTTTTTTTTACCTAATTATCTTTCCACACTCCCTTCACGAAAATGCGAATACATTTCCATTTGAATTCAACCTTCCTGATACAATTTGCCTTGTCAAGTGCGGATGGCTCGGGAGGGTATTAAGACATGGTGTATTTAAAAAACAAAACAAATGTTAAAAAGGGCGTGTGTCTTGTCTATACCCAGGAACGTGTGTGTTCTGTCATCATCACATTGAAAGCTCCTCGTCTATTGTACCCTCATGATTGACACGCATCATACGCTCTGTGATGTTCACTCTACACGCGCGCATTCCTTAGAATGTCGCATCGCGTCATTGTACTTATTCTCCGGGGAGGGAGCAGCCATAGACACATAGTAGAACACTTCTAGTCTGGCTGCTTTCCAAGTCGAGCTACATCTCCGTATTGCTTTATTATCTTTGGGGAAAATATCATAGACGTTTATATGTTGCGTTACGTTGTCGGAAATATTTCAACTATAAATTGACGGGAGCAGGCAAAGTGATAGACAACAAAGTGGTAGACAGCAAACTGCTAGACACGAAGAAACGACACGGACCAAGTGATCGACACGAGCTGGACCATGTTATACCGGTAGACAAAATGAAAACAATTATTTGGAAGGCTGGGTGGGTCAAGTGGCCGACACGACTTGGACCAACTGCTAGACAAGTTCATGTATAGGAGTACAAAGTGATAGACAACCAAGCGGTCGACACGAGAGGACCAACTGCTCGACAAACTTTGTTATCATCCAGTTAAGAGTGGGCTAAGTGACAGAACAGTTAATTCAAATCCTAAATAACACTGTTTGCTAGGTCTAAGTATTGTCTGACATCCTAAATAACACTATGCTAGGTGTAGGTATTGTTTGCCCTCCTAAATAACACTATGCTAGGTGTAAGTAGTTTGACCTCCTTAATAACACTATGCTAGGTCAAATTTAATTTTTTTTCCGTGCTCTAAGGTAAATTTTATAATGATTTTGGAAATATTTCAAGCTATTACCCCCTCCCTTAGCCCTGTACTGTTCTAAAATCCCCATTTATAAATTTCAACACCTAATTTGTTATAAGATATGGTTCGTTTACACCCTGCCAAAGTTAAATTTTCAATCACACCAAAATTGATGGTTCTACATTAGCTGTATTAATTTCGAGTTATTTTATTTACCAAGATATTCTAGCCCCCGTTTCACCCCTTTGGGGGTTGAATTTCGCATAGACCCTTCTTATCGGATGCCTACAAACTGAAACGAACCTTTCTGCCGAATTTAAATATTCTAGCTCCAGGAGTTCGGGAGAGACAGTGATGATTCATTGAGTCAGGGCGTTCGTCTTTCTATATTTAATTTACTACATTACTCTCGTTTTGAATTAATTTAATAAATAAATTAATTAAATACCAAACACTTAAACGCGTTTCAAAATAAAACTGATAACTTATTTTTCACATCTATAACTATTGCTTATGTTTTAGAAATTCCAATAACAGGGATGTTAATTTTTTTCACGTTTTTTATTGTGGGTTTGATTTAACAACAATATAGGCTGTACAGTCTAAACTTGCTTGTCGGCACAAATGAGATTCTTCAGGTTCGTTAACTGCAACATGAAGTTAGCAGCCAGCCCACAACGTTTCTTGGTATCCAAACGAAAACTATGGCGGTACAAATTATGCGAATAGGATATTCTTGTGGCTAAAATTCAGCACTAAATATTTCCGAATCTGTGTCATTCTGGGTGCTTCCAACTTCATGGACCTGGAATCTTCAAAACGTTTAGTTGCCAAGCCTGTTCGTTCATTTGTCTCTTGACCTACGCTTTCCTATATCTCAGCACTTCCTTACGTCATCGCCCAATATTTACGTCTCCACGATAATGCGCCTAATGTATTAGTGTGCTTCATTAAACTATATTAAGAGCGTTCATCGGCTTGCGCGACATTTGGAAGTAAAAGGGAAAATATAGACCTACGACTACGACTTATGAGTCAAAAATGTGTACAGTGAATTCTTATTTGAATGATTACTCGGAATTTTCCTTCGTGAGATGGGGAACAAAGCGACAAAGTTTTTGGTTAATAACGACACTATGTCCCTATTATGACAGAAATAAGTTTTGTGAACAGTGCTTATCTGTTAATCCATTCTAAAATGATCTAAAATGGTATTTTCAATGCAGTTTTTATCTAAATATAATGCAATACTCCAACAATGTTCAGTATTAGGAACTTCTATTAACTCTCTCTCTTCATCATTGTTTAATCAGAAGTGATTCACATGCCATAGTGTTGGTGTAAATATACGATTTCTAACCGACTGTATCACAAAGTTGATTGGAATGTGATGCACACTCTTAAGCGCTTGTCTCGCCAGTTGATTGTTTGTTATTTTAAAGAAGATCAGCTATACCAGCCCTCCATTAATTATCTAGTCTAAAAAATAAACTGTAAATTCAGTTATTGATATTATACTAGGTCCAGAATAGTTAACCAACTAGATTCAAAATAGGCTACCAACTAGACCCAGAATAGGTTACTAACTAGACCTAGAATAGGTTACCGACTAAATCCAAAATAGGTTATCGACTATCTCCAGAAACTATTGGTTTGATAAAAATATTTTTTATAATAAACAGTACTACAACTTTACAATAATAAATTATTTCGTATTTCATATAGTTGCGGAGAAATAATGAAAATTGGAAAAATTTCCTTCATGTAAAGTACTCTCAAATGTAATTTTCTTGAGACAATGAGAACTTCCTTCTTGTTTGTCGTAATAAACAGTGTCTAGATATAAAATGTAATCAAAATCGTTAAAGCGAATTTCGAGAACATCGATTTTTTTCTCTTTTTGTTCTTTAGTAAACTACCCTTAAATTTATGGTTGTACATCTAATTCCAAAAATCGCTAGGGAGAACCTTATAAACACCTCACATACAAAGTTATAGCCCAATCTCTAAACTAATTTTGTCTCTAGTCCGAGGTACAGACAGACAGACAGACAAACGGCATCGTGAAAACCACTTTTTACTTTCTCTCAACACCTCCGAGAGAAAGTATTGATCGTCAAAAAAAATCGAACCTAATATTTTGATGAATGTCGACGTTTCATGACTCCTTGAAACAAAAAAAAGTTGTTTTCGCAATGTCGTCTGTCTGTTTATTTGTTTGTCTGTCCGTCTGTCTGTACCTCGCACAGCAGCTTCCAAAGGTTAGCAAAGTTTCTTGACTCATCAAAGTGCACACGAAGTGCGAGTCCTTGACGACCAGAAACTTTAGGGATTACAATATCTTACCAAATCTATCCTCTTTACTTCCATCTATGTTTTCCTAGCATTGGGAAGTTAGCATGAAACACTCACGACAGCTTGTATGGACTCCATCTTTAAGATATACTCTCGGAGGCATTCCGATCTAACATGTTTTTGTAATTTTGCAAGTGATTTTTTGTTTTTTCAAATTTTGAAAGTTTCATTCATTGAAAGCCAATTCTAATTTTGATAAGAAAGTAATTCATTTTTGATTTAATGCTTATTTTTAAATCTTACAGAAAACTTTTTTTCATATTCCAACCATGGGTAAGTTTTCACTCAGTGATTCTGGAAATCTCTTTTATTCCCATATTCTTGTCCTTCAGTAGTGTATGGTTGAGAAGGAGGCCTATCAACTTCTTCCGATATACATGTCCGTAGCAGGAGGTTTGCTTTGTGCCTGTAAAGTTGTTTTCGGATTCACTGATGAATGCACTTTACCACTTTCACTTGATGTTTTTTGTTTTTTAACATAAATTTATCCATTTTGGTATTTTTTACGTATTCATTAACAAATGTTTCTGAATCCCGTACGTTTACATACAGAAATCACTGCATTATTCTTTGAAATATATCACAATATAATACAATAAGTCACTCAAAATCCATTAACGAGCAAATCGATAAAGTATAAACAAATAAACTTTTGCAAGTTGATATTAAACTGAACTTAGCTAGCGCTAGCAGAATACTCTGGTATAATAGATATAGCTATGTTCTATCTTAAATCGATTTTGGTTTGGTTTTATAGAAACATTCTGTTTTATTTATTCATTTATTTACCTTTAGTTAAGTCTATATTTATTGTACTTCTATCCCTCTCTTGGGGGAGGGGGGAACGTACCGCCTAGAAAATATATATATATATAAGGGGAGCCAATTGGTTCAACCTCCTTAAAGTTGGCGCCTATGGATGCATATACAAAATACGTATAGAAACACATTCCCAAAATATAAAAAATAGATTAAAAGCTATAATATAATTTTCCTTTTAATATGATCATTGAAATATCTAAAAAAATCAACTTTTTCAATCTCGAATGCCTAACCCAATTCACAACTATTGACTTACGGACAAACTGGCGCCATTATTTTCGTTATGGCATCTTATGACAATCTCATCGTATCTGGCGGGGTAAATATGTTCAGACAGTCCGTTACTGGCCGCCTAATCATTGTGTCCTTGAACCACATGCCCACATATCAAATCTCTCAAATTAGTCATCATTTACTTTGTAAGTTTTCTTGGGCCATATTTTTTAAACAATTAAATCGTGCTTCCTTTTTTTAAATAGATACAGCTCTAATAGTGAATTTAAGGCTCCTGCCTTTTCTTACACTCAACCAAAATTGACTATTAAATGGGCTGAGATTGCAACTAAATAGTTGATATACATAAAAAAATACAACTTATATGATATAAAAAGAACTGGAGCTAAATAAAGATATGTGACGAAACATTGAAATAGAGTAAAAAGAAACAAGATATTTTTTTTAATTAAGAGGGTGAATTACCCTACAGAAAATACTAGTCGTCAATTAAAATTTAAATAGAAAGCAATACAGTAAATTTGTAATCAGATAAAATTTAAAAAAATAATTATTTTAATACACTTTTGATATAAAACACAATGTGCAGTATTCGAATTACACACATACATTTTATATTATATTGATACAAACATAATTCAAATGATTAATTGAGTGTAGTGAAAAAAATCTTTCTTACGTATTTGTTTGACATGTTTGGACCATGTGAGGTTCTCATTTGTATGCAAATCGAGATTATTAACTAAATATATTTTAAAATTTAGTAAAATTTGAGTTAGTAAGTTTCCCAAAAAAAGAACTTTTAGAGTATAAGTATAATAAATAAATGTAGAATAGAGCCAAATATGAAAAATAAATGTCCCTAACTTATCTTATTTTATTTTTATAACTTTCAAAAATGACAGTTATAAGATGCAAGACTTGTCGTATGATTACATGAAATGATCGTAAAAAAAATTTCCCTATGATGATTTGACTATAAATAATATCAATTTAATAAATGGATCGATGCGTATAACCTGAACAGGTAGTATGATGTGTGATAAAAAAATATATTTTATTAACGAGCTAAAATACTCTTAACCTAAAATAACAAGAGTAAATGTAAGGAAATGCACCTATCGTTCACCTGAAGAACGAATGATATTCCACATTTTACCCGATCTATGCTTAAACTTACCAGACACGATATATGTTATGCGTCAAACATAGGTGACATTTTATTATTTGGATTTTAAGGATATTTTCTATCAAAAGTGGCAGCTGCAGATCACATGGTATGACGTATGAATATGTTAACATAATTCTAGTAACTTTTATATGTGTCAAATAAGGTTCTTATTATTAATAATTTAACTGTAGCTTGGGGTCGTAGGGATGTCGAGAAGAGAAAGTTGAGCTGGACTCAAGAGAACAGCTCGGTTTTAATTATTTCTTGCGATCACTTTGTTTTGGTAATCAAGATTGGCCGAAAAATCATGATAGTTTACATGTTACGCCGCCTTCTAGTATTGTATGGTTAGCTTTTAATATATATATATATAGTCTGTCCCATCAACACCATTTTCCGGCCTGCATACGGGCACAAACCTAACATATTGTTTTAAAATTACAGATTTGAAAATTGACAAAACTTATTTAGTTTTACCTACCACCCATCCATCACACATGATGTAATTCACCATACCACCCCCTTAGGGCTCGATACGTTCCACGTGGTCTGGTAAACACCACCCATCCATCACACATGATGTCATTCACCATACCATCCCCCTAGGACTCGATATGTGCCACGTGGTCTGGTAAACACCACCCATCCATCACACACGATGTCATTCACCATACCATCCCCCTAGGACTCGATATGTGCCACGTGGTCTGGTAAACACCACCCATCCATCACACATGCACACGTGATGTAATTCACCATACCATCCATCCCCTTATGACACGATACGTGCCACGTGGTCTAGTAAAGGTTGCCAGCATGACGGAATGAAATATCACTAGAGATAATTACATCCTTATTACTTTACTGACAGTTCCAACAGTTAGTTCTAGTTCAAGTCTGGGTATCGGGTTGGTGTGGACCCGAGGCGTGATGGAATGTTTGAGATGTCATGAGGAAGAGAACTTTATCTGTCATTTACAAAAGCTGCATACTAAATCTACTTTCACATATTCACACAACAAGTCATGGGATTAGCAGCTGTCACTTGTTATGGGTAGCAACAAAACCCATAAAATAATTTGAGTAATATAGTAAAATGTTTTCAATGTTTACAGCAAAACAAGTTTGAATTTTCTGAAACGTTCTTACAATCTAAATTCCACAATAAAAGCGCCATTGTCCCCAGTATAAAAATTATTGGCATGGATGGTCTTTACCTGTTTCTCAGGATATATTTTGTGGAGAAGAAAATGAAATTTACTGAAATATAACTCTTATTGCAGTCTGCAAAACTCAAATTTTACAATTATAGGTATAACTTGCTATGCGAAGGGACGAATCACTAACAAGCTGTAGTTCGCGAACTATTAAACGCTTGAACTAGACAAATTAACTGCTAATTTCATTGAAATGAATCAATTTGAACTATTCCTAACAGTGAATAGTTCTGCCCGGCTCTAAGTTGTTCTACTTTGCCACTAGATAACAGGGACGAAATATACGTTGCTTAAATTACTTAAGGCTTTTCCCCCATCATTTTCGACCCCCCTCTCCTTTCTATCATATGTAATTTTTTACGATTTGTTAATTATATTATTTAACTATCTTAGGCATAAGGATTGGTAAAAAAAGCTAGGGATATGAAATTTTAGAATACTTAAAATGCAGTAAGTAAATGAAATATAAGTGAAATTTTATAGTTAGTATATTTATTTTGTGATAAAAAAGGGTTGATTAAATTTTGTCTCCTATAAACGTTAGTAAAAACACTCTTAAAGATGGAGTTAGACCCACCCCACCCCTCGAAAGGAAACGTAATAAAATACTAAACCCCCCTTCTTCCCTCAAAAACTCTTACGTCATTTAAGGATGGCCCCAAATGTGAAGGAGCCTGGTAGGATTTCTTGCTGAATTTGTAAAAATAAAATAATGGTATGGGGTGGGCTTTGAACACAAGGCTTGCAAACGGCGTTGCATACAGTAAAGTCGCTCAAATTACCATGAGATTGTTGACGTAACACGATGATGATAGTTGATGACTGATGGGCGGAAAAAGGATGCGTGGCAGTTGAGCCAATGAGATGCCGCCTACCAGGGAGGGGTCTTGCGGGGGATGCCGGGTAATGAAAACAGCTGCAAACTAAAACAGTTGACAGTCGTGGCGGGAGTTTGTTAGTTAGCTCGGAAAGTTTTGCTGTGTTTTTCATGTTTTTTCCCCCCCGCCCCCCTTTTTCTCATTCGCTTGACAGTCGCAATGTTTCGTGTGAACGGTTTGGGTGGGTGCTGCAATGTGTTTCTGTGCAACTGCTAAGGAGTTGAATCTGTGCGTGTGTGTACTGCTTCTAGTGGCTTCGGCTTTCTTGGAGACTTAACTGGTACGTGTTGCGATATTATAATTGCTATCTATATTAAACACATGTTTTAATAAACTGGGGGCTTACGACAAATTAAAGTTGAAAAAAATCTTGACTCCCAGAAAGTTAAGGAAACCCAAGTTTTTTTAGGCAGCTATCCCCTAACCCAAATATATAATTTCTTAATGTGTGTGTGTGTCTTTCCACGCCTTCAAGAAGTCCCTGGCTAACCAAAAAGCTTAAACTTTGTACACTTATATAGATCAAGAGACAGAACCAAACAAAACTGGATTTTCAATTATTTTTTTTTTCTTTCCGATTGAATTTTTCTAAAAACTTTTCATTAATTAAAAGAACGGAGTGAGGATTTGGCGTTTTTCAGCTTAAACTAAGATGATAATTGGCATCATAACTATTCAAGCTTAATTCGCCTGTTGCCGACAGGTTTATATAATGCTTCTGGCTATACTCCGTTAACGGTAGGAATTACTTTCTGAAAGGTATTTTTTCCTACCAATATCCTACTATATAATATATTTCTGGTATGGAAAAAGGCCTTCCACAAAACAATTCCTACGCTGAACAGACTTTACCAAAATCCTACTGCAATTTTATGATATCATTGATAATATAGGAGTAATCTTATGTTCATTAGTTAACTCTATTGCTGACACCCTACATTAGTGCATCTTCCTATTGAATAAAGGCTCCCATCTTGGATTCCCGGCACAGCCGTAAAGTGGGTTTTTGGTAAAATTGGAATATCACTTTTTATTGTGATTGATTGATTGTCGGTGAACTGGATTCTGTGTTTGGGGTTGATTTATAAACTGACAATCAAAAACCCGGTACATATGACACAATTTACTGTAGAAAAAATATAATATCTTGGTCAAATCTATTGAACACAAGTTTTACCTCAATACATTAACCTGCTTCAATGGCTGCATGGTCTAAACCCAAAGGCGCCAACAGGCCGATAACAGGGAGATAGGGGTTCAAATCCGTGTAAGTGATTTTTCCTAAATGATTTCCCACTCTACCTCCAAGAAAATGCAGGTACACCTCCTCTAAATTCAACCTTACTTATATCTAACACATTAGCTTAATTAGTACATATGCGTTTAACCTGAACAAGTAGGGAGTGGGATACAGCGATAAAAATAAATAGTAAAATTACTTGGCAGATAAAGATTGGATACAATATTTTTAACAGTTTGATAACTTCTTTGTTACATAATGAGGAACTTCATAGTGTTTATGCATCCCCAAACATCTTAATGATAATCAAGACCTAGTCTGACGTGGGGTGGTCATGTGGCACGTTAACTAAAAATACGTTGATATAAACTGTACCTTGAAATCGATACTTTTCTAGCGAATTGAAGTTATACTACTATATTATTACTACTTCAAATAATAATTGGCCTATACTAGTAGTTCTGTGAACAATAGACATCGCTTCCTTCATTTTCTTGTATTTAATACCGTCTTAAGATTTATATTTGGATTTCGAGTTAATATTTTTCTTTGCTGATCAAACTAGACAGAAAACAAATTATTAATATACGGTCTTTAATAGTACATTTTGATTTTAATAGGAAGCCCACAGCCCACAATGGCGCAAATGAAAATATTACAAAAGTGTATTTATATACTTAGTATATTTAATTAATTATGTAAATATAAACTATACGGTAACACATAAGGAAGTATTATTGGAAGCTTTTAATAACCTTTTAATTAATAAATTAATCAAATAAAATATATTTATAGAATGCCTAATTATAGAGACTTTCAATCAATGTTGGTGGTTGAAAATATGCCTCCTACAAGACTCATAGCCTACATTATATTCTTGGGGAGTAACAGTTGTCCACGTGATTTAATACATCAATCTATCAATATAGATAAAAATAAATAGAATTAAAAAAAGTTGTTCGGTCCATCCAAGCTCAAAGAATGTTTCTGCCAAATTTCGTTAAAAATTGATCCATGTATTCGGCAGTAATCGTGATTCAGACAGTCGAAATGCCATGCAATTGAGTTAAAACAGGACCAAGCTTCGCCCGGTTAGTAATAATAATAAAAGTAATATTATATTTTTATTTTAAAAATATAGTTTAAAATCAGTCTGTAGCGGCACTGCTAAATTAAACGTTTAAATCCCAGTTAGGGACTTCAAACTTGAATGAGGATTGAACCCAAATCATCTTGGTCAAAAATTTCAGTGAACGCCACAGGTTCTTTGTTTTATTTATTCTTCTTTACACAGTTTAGAATTAAATATTATTAAATTTTATCTGAACAAAAATTTAAGTTTTTAGTAATACACTTATAAATAAGGAGTTGGAAATTAGTGTTAATGACCTTTCTTGATGGATGGAATTGATGGTTGCGTTTGTGACACGCACAAAACAACAAGAAGTCTCTTTAAATATGTTCCTTGTGTCATGAGGGCAACTGACGGAAGATGTTGGATCGTTTGCCGCTTCTGTTCCCTTTTTTAACCCAAATATTTACTTCTCTATGGGCTCACAAGAGGACTTTCATGTAAACGACGGTTTTGGAACTCGGGGCGTTTTACCGGCCCTATTTCTGAGACTGTAATGTGTGTGATACGTGTGTGGTGTGACGGGGAAAAGGGGAGGATATTTAATTATGTTCGATCCTGCGACTAGTCAACGCGATCAATAAACAACGAGAAAACATGATACAGAGTGGTCTATATTCACATCTTACTGCGATTAAACTCTCAATTAATGCGCCGTACACATGGGGGATATTTTCATACTTAATTCAAAAGATAAACTTGTATTTAAATAATGATGGCAACTATCACGAATTAACCAGAGAATTAGCTACCACGGAATATGCAATACTTTTTTTTCGTAATTGTTTTGTGGGTAGATATTGCAACGAACGAAAATATAATTATTTTCAAAAAAGCTTTTAGTATGTGTACAAATTATGTATAGGCTCTATATATATAGACCTATGTATACTATATATTCAAACAATCCGTTCTAATCGTTTTTAAATATGATTATTTTTAGATACATTTAATTATTTTTGTTAGCATCGCGTCTTATTACCTGTTCAGGTTATACAATAATGCACTAATTACGCTAATAACTTAAGGGATGAAGAAGGATACATTTAGAGGAAGTGTATCCAAATTTGCATAGAGGGAGAGGGGTAAACCATTTTGGAAAAACACACCCTTAGTACCCGAGATTCGAAACTTAATCTCCCCGTCATCGACATTATAGTTTACTGCTAGAGTAACGCCTTAGATCATGCGACCACCGAAGCGAGTAACTTTTTTTTAGTAGCACATCTTACTACCCGTTCGGGTTATACGCACCAAATATTTTGTTGCTAATGTTAGCTATTTCATTATGTTTGACTTAGTAGTTGGTCATTCCCACGGTAATAGCTTACTTGTACTTATGAAATAGCATGTAAACATCGCTCGTATTTATGGAACTTGCGAGATACGACGTACTATAACCGATTACTCGCAACTCGACCCAAACTCTCCTTCTCTTTGGACACTAAGCCAAAGGTCCCGGGCTTGATTCCTGAGTCAAGCTGTCATTTTTAAAATTATATTTAAATAAAATGCTATCAATAGGTAATGAAAACGTGCCCTAATTGTTATGTGTGCGCAAGTGTGCCTAATTATTTTTAAGGGATTTAAGGCTATATCTTAAGCCATATGGATTGAAAAGTATTTTATTCATAATGTGATTTCCCACCCTCTCTCTAAGGAAAATATTATTAGGATTTCTGTCTCACTACATTTCCAATACCTTTGTCAATTAATTTAGGCCACCAATGTTCTCTGTCCTCTGCGTCCTCCTTCAGCTCTCAGAATTTTCTTCTTGCCTTCAAGTCATCAAATACTTGAATCTTCCTTCTTCCTAAACTCCTCCTTCCCTTAATCTTTCCTTCTATGACTTCGTGCAGAAGACAATTCCTTTTATGGATGTGCCCGAATATAACTGTTCGTATTATGAAGCGCTTTTTAATTACACAGACTAATATAAAATAACGTAACTTGATAGGTTGTATCAGCTGACCCCACTTCCAGAACTGTATCTCTCATCTCTCAAATAGTCCGGCAGACATATCTTGTTGAGGAAGGCTGTCTTCAGCAGCACGTGTCAAAACACCGCTACTCCCCTTGCCGCTCAGTCGGTGGAGAATTGAGTGGTGTGCGTGTGCTAAATTTGGAGAACTCCACCACAGACAATTACGTGAGGGAGGGGCGGGAGGGTGGTTTCCGGTACATCCGTTCTCCCCTTCCCGGCATTTCTTCCCTCTTCCTACTACAACAAATAGTTTTTTTAAGCAGATGCATCTTGAAATAAAAATTCATCTCGATGACTGATTCACTTAATATTTCATTCTAAAGTTAGGAACTAGCATCATGCAGTTCATTAAGATGCGTGAAAACATACATGTCATTAATATATATGAATCCATGCATTTCATTATCATGTATGAAAACATTAATTTCATTCATGTCATGTGTGTAAACATTTTAAAGTACATTTCTATTTATTTTAGGTATTTAAGTGCAATTTCTGAACCGACTAATTGATTATATCAGTAAACGAAAATTTCTCTGAACGACAATGAAAGGCTCTACTAATTTTGCCAGTAATTCACATACCTACTAGGGTTCTTTTACATGCCATAATTGACACGGGATGGATGGTTTTACTTCCCCTCCGAAGGAAGATGTGCTATGGATTTTTCTCACTCAAGAAAAATACGTCGTTCCCGGCTGGATTTGAACCCAAGAAGGCCGGATCCTACGGCGAGCACTTTACCCCAAGATAACCGAGGTTAAAGTATCGTTATCCTACAAGATATTTACAACACATGTGATATATATTACACTTTTTGACACAAATTAATACAATAACAAGGTAATGAGGCGTCCAATTTATGGCAAATGCACCCGCATTATTTTGTCTAAAGAGAAGCTCATATTATAGTCCAAAACGCTAGCACAACTAACATTGATGTTTTTATTCATCTTAACTTATGTCATAGCAAGAAATCTACAGTACACTCTAAAGATACAGGCACACGACTTACAAACTAACAAACTAGGATGGCCTAACACTACTACATACCACTACTACTACACCGAGTCTTTGCTACAGGAGAGTATTCAATTAAGATACAAAGACTAACCCATTTAGTCTACCAGTGGGCACGCAGATAAAGACGTAACTCTAGTCTGGCCTGGTTTGCCGGTGACGAGGAGGATGAGGCTCGAACCCTGGCTGGAGATTGTTTTCGCAGCCCCACTTCATCAATGTAGGATAGCCCGGACAGGTAGTTAAACGATGTTTTTACGTTTTTTGAAGAACCAGTGTTTTTTTTGTGCACCTGTCTTATTCCCTGTTCAGACTAACTGCACATTTACACTAATGGGTTAGGAATGAGGAAGGAAGAATTTGGAGTACTTTACCCATATTTGCACGGAGGAAGGGTGGGAAAATTATTTAGGAAAACTTATACCCGACTGGGATTCGAAATGTGATCTCCCCGTCATCGCCATTTGTGTATGGCTATAATAATGCCATAAACCAGACGTCAACCGTAGTTGGTCACTGACCTTTAAACCTTTAGTTGACCTTAGCGTACACACCGAACAGGTAGTGAGATGTGGCGAAAAAAAATAAAGTTGACCTCTCTAACCACTCGTCCCAAGAAAATAACCTGTATTTATTGTCAACTTAGGTGCATGGAGATCTTCAATAAATTATATTAATTTTAGCATACATCACGATATTAATTTTTCTTTTTTAATCATCCCCTAAAACATCCCATTTAAAATACAGTTGCCTCATACAGCTCAAGTTGGACCCAAATATAATATACGATAGCAAGGTCAAAAGGACACAACTAATCATATTATTATCTTGTTTCCCGTGATCTGTTTATTTTTCTCTACAAGGCAATCTATGTATTTATTTATTTATTCTGTTTAACAAATAATATTCAAGTCAGTGATTTTTTAAACCACTATTCATTCTATTAGGTTAAATAATTTTAATATAATGTTTTAATTCAAATTAGTTGAAAAATGACACCTGGACACGGGAATCAAACCTGCGAACTTTGACTTATCGTGTCAATGCTCTTACTATTTAGCTATCCAGGATTCGTCCCATGCCCAGGGCCATTCTTAACTCATAGTTTAAGGCTTGGTATTAATTACAATTAATTTAAATGTGGTCCTCTCCATACAGACATTGCCGTAATTACAATAATTTGCAACCTGTATGTTGATATGAATTGATATAGTTTTAATTTTTTTAATGTATTTAGCGTACAGTCAAAACAAATTAAAACAGAGTGGCCACATCCAATAATAGTATGAAAAGCATGGTCATGTCAGGTAATTTTTAACTGTCTGGAAAGTCAAAGAAATATTAGAGAATCTTGTATTTTGTTAGGGATAAAAGTTACCTGGCTGTTTATGAAAGATAAATTGTCTTTATTTATTTCAATTTTTAATTTTTTTAATTTAATCGGGAGAATTTGGATCCTTAGATCAGAAAAAGTCTTAAGAATTTTATTCTGAGATCATATGGTCACGCTGTAAAACAGAACATGATTTACAAATCAATTAATCTATGATTATACTCTTTGAATTGCAAACACAGTTCTAGCGCGCAAATATTTTTATAAATTGGATAGCAGGACTAATACCTGAAAACAATTAGTAAATCTCCTCCTTACATCACTTAAAATCGAACCAGAGTCTCCTAGATTTGTTACTGACTAACTATTGATCCATAAGTTCGGGCCTTAATTAAAATCTAAAGGCCTATTATGAATTCTCAAGTTTTATTCTTCTTTTGACAGTATTATATTTGACAAACTCTTTACAACCACTTCCCTCAAAGGGATTAAAAAAGTTTTATTTTGGTTTTAAATACAGGTAAATCCCGGTACAATTTGATAATGTTAGACAACTGTAACCCTCTTAGGTGGCCGCATGATCTAAGGCGTCAATCTTGTGTTATATTAGACTCCCGATGACAGGGAGATTGGGGTTCGAATTCTGGTTGGGTGTACGGAGGGTAATTTTTCTTTAATGGTTTTATACTCTGCCTCTATGCAAATGCAGGTACATTGAATTTAAATCCAACCTTCCGCATTCTCTTAATTAGTACATAGGTTTATAACCTGTACAGATAGTAATATGTATGTTAAAAATATATACAGAATGCCCATACATTCTTGAATACAGATTATACCACACGATTCTCTGGCCTAAACTAAATATAAAATACTCTTTGGTAAAAATGCGTTATGCCCTTAGTTTTCCAAAAAAGTGACATGATAATAGAGAAAAATACTTTATTCCACTTTAAGGACAGCACGTTACATCAGCTGTAATATTGTCGAACCTTCACAATAGGTGTTAGAAGTTTGATCCACGCATAGTAATGCCTTTTTTTGCACTTTTGATGCATGTGGCGTATACGTGGCGTTGCATAGGGACGTCAACCGTGGGGATAGCGGCATGTAACCGTGCGATTATGTCCTCAGTCAACTGCGGCAGATCGTCTGGTAGGTAAACCAGTGATTTTAGGTGACTCGCAGAAATAAATCTAGTGGTGTGAGGTCTGGTGACTTCGGTGGCCATTCCACAGGCTCCTCGCGCCCAATCCACTTGCGGGGGTGGGTGTTGTGTAGCAGTCGACTCCCTATAGCTGCGTAGTGAGCTGGGGCACTGTCATACTGAAACCACATATCCTGGCGCGCAGACAATGGGACTTCCTCA
>CABFOW010003441.1:0-41642 GCA_902141385.1 Timema californicum
CGAGTGTACTGTACGGTTGTATTCGTCGAGTAAGGGATCGATCATGTCGATCCATCGATATGACCCTTTAGCCGTGAACCTCTCGGGGTGCCTGCTTGAGGACATATAATGATTTCTTGAGTTTGCAAAAAAAATAATGAAAAAACCCTGTGGTTGCTGCATGTAGACTTTATCAGATAAGGTTTCATTCAAAAATGCATTGTTCTCAGAGCAGTCATAGGTGCTACTGGAGCATAGGTATCACTGTAGTCAAAACCTTTTTTCTGTTTACAACCTTTTAACACCAATCTTGCCTTATAGCAATCCTTATTTTCATTCTGATCTCTCTTTATGCTGAAAACTCGGCGAGAGGACATGCCTTTCCTAACAGGGGGTAGTGAGGTCAGTTTACAGATGTCATTTTTGTTTGGGGGAATGCTTTTCTATAATCTTATAAACATAGTTAAAGTAACTAGAATAGATAATCAAGCTCTGTACTTATCTCTTACCATCATATGACTTATGGTTGATTGGACCCATGCCATCCATCACTGTGGATTAGCTGTAAGGGGCGCTTAACCCTTAATAAAGATTTTACATGAGGCAATTTAGTAATTTTACCATGGATATGGTGTTCACATGGAGATTCTGGAGTAACAATTATCTTACACACCGTATTGGCTAACAGTCTTTTCACACAGACTCTTCAAACTGGTTTTACCAATATGAGCCTATAATCTATGCCACAAATTTGTGAAATCTACCCCAGAAAAATTGGTACACGTGTTTTTAACAGAAAATGTCACTAAATTCATTTTGGCAGAATCGGATGCAACTGATATAAATGTATCATACTTTAGAATTTGCGCTACACCATCTTCAAAAATCACCTCGCATCCGTTTAAATCTGGTTATCTGGCTGATGAGAGGTTGTGCTGTAGACCAGGGACAGTAATAATAATTTCCTGCTTGATCACATTGATTTTTTTATCCTTCTCAAAAAACGCACATACACAGTTTTTGTCACTTAATTTTCACCTGATTTTACGAGATTTAAATTTTGATTACTTGGAGGAAGATGAATATTTGTCAGAAGATAAAGATAATTAGCAAAGATCATGTGTTTTGAAGCTCTCGAGTCGAGATACCAGGATGTACACCAAACAGAATACACTTCCAAGGAAGCGGTGGCCCCCATACTAATCTCTGCTTCTTCAACTTCAGGAATTTTTGCTTTTTTTTATTTTAACTCTGTTTATTCTTAAGTTTACGACATTCTAAGATCACACGCCCAAATTTTCTACAAAATTTATAATGAAGCTGACCTCAGTGAATGTTATGACTAAGCCTAGTTTGTTAAACAGATTCTTATAGTCCTATACATATTGTCCCCATCAACCCTCCCCTGTGGTGGTAGCGTCCTTTTCCTATCAGGCCAAAATATCACCACAGCAAGAGTGTTATACTAAGAAAAATATACTAATAAAGGACCTTTAGTGACCTCTACTCAATCCACCCAAACCCAGGTGTCCTTGTTTATTTTTGCCAGGGAGTTAGAGTTAAAGTTAAATAAAATCAGGAGTTGTTACTATTAAGGCCTTTCAGCCATTTTATTTATAACAGATAAATATTTGAATATATAACATTATAAGATGAAATTAGGTTGAGACTCCTACACAACATATTAGACGTTTAATCATTACATACATTGTCTCCAGTTGATCAAAAATATAATCAGAGTTTATTAATAACTGGTAAATGGGCAAGTTTACGACTTTATAAGATAACACAAGGGTGCGAGTTCTACGCTAGATATTAAACATTTAATATTAAACATTAAATAAGCTATCTCCAAACAATCAACATTATAACAGAGTTTATGAATAATTAATTATAGGTCGAGCAGTAAAGTCAGTTTACAACATAGAAATATTGCTCTAATAATGTCCGTAATGTACAATCTCTCAATAGGGGTTCTACAAGAAACATATTATAGCTATCTTGAATACATATCTCAGAAGACTGGCTTGACAACAAAGTACGTACAAAAAGCAGTGATAGAAATCTAGGCTGTTCCATGCCATTAACTCTCACTCTGACTACTTTATACCTACGAATAACATAAATTGTACGCCAGTGCATAAAGGATTATTCCTAGGCAAAACTTTAATAAACAATTTCAACGTAGAAAGACAAATGGTCAACTAATACGTTAATCTCAACTCAACTAAATTAACCGTAATAAATACATATTATAAGACAATTCCCGTGACTTCTGTATAATATAGAAACGCGCCAAAAAACCTAATATAAATTAAACTCAACTTATTCCAGTGCACAAAGAGGCGACTACATATTTAAATATCATTACGCAAAACCCTTCCCACTAACGTAATAGTTACAAAAAAGAAATATTATTTAAATCCCCAATATTACAGCTACTTACATTCTAAGATGTTTCTTAGAACTATTGGCGTCAAAGAGTACTGAGATTCGCTGATCACTTGCTTATATTCTGCTTGTAACAGCGGGGCAGATGAGGATGGATTACATGACGTAAGGTGATGTCATTTACCGCAAATAAGCGCTTGGATTACCTCATCAGCACCTGCGCACAACGCTGTGAGGTAGTAGAAGATTGAGGGGTGGACACACTTAGCACTATAGCTCCAATGACCTCCACAAGGCCGCGCTTGCGCACCAACCACTACGTGGGTTTAATTCCAGCGGAAACACTGCACGTTTCCGACCGGCCCCAGCTATTGTTTATTCTTAGTGGCGGTCACAGTCGTCGGCTGGCACGACTTCTTGATTCGTATAGCCGTTAACTGGGGTAAGTGCTGGATGTACTCTTGGTAGCGGAGGTTTGCTGGTTATAGTTTGTAGCCACGGTACACCAATTCGCTTGCGTCATTAAGGAATATGAGGTTATGTCTCCCACTGCTATACCATCCTTAAACAGTTTCTGTTACCATCAAATAATCTGAGGTTTACAAAGATCAGTGTCAACGTTTCAGCCAGAATCTTTAGAACGGTAACGATTAAATTTAACTCGCTAGGAATCGTAATTAAAATATGCTTGACAATATCTAATTCCTTTACTGTACCGCCCGTAGACCCTGATTCACGAACCAATTTATCAAATCGGTTAAAATGTCGGCCTACCTCCAGAGTTTCACTTGATGGATAGAACTTAGAGGTTAAAATTTAGGCTAATTCTCAATGACCACCGATAAATTGACCTAAACTTTAACCTCTCCAGCCCCCTCCACCATAAGTTAGATGTCACAAGTCACAATATCCGATTCCCTGGCTTCAGTAGTTAGTGCTGTGCTGTTATTGCTATAGTAACAATCGCGTTACATATCAAACGTATGTGTGTTTTAAAACTCTGCCTTAAACTAACTCTTACGCTGCATTGATGTTTTGGCCTTTTGACATGGGTTATATTAGTAGTGCGTAGATAAGCCTATTGTATTGTTGTCCGACTCCGTTACCGTTAAGACAATTGACAAAAACTTTCGGAACGAATACATTTGTTTTCAAAAAGCCACGTGTTGAATTAACTGAGGATGTGACACAAGATGCTGCCTCTTCTCTTATTCGTTCACCATCAATCAATTCAGCCTTGACATCGTCATCGAATCAGCTGCGAGCTACTCGCAGTCATTTTCTGGCAAGAAGTTCACTTGTAAGAGTATAACTTTTAAGAAATCATGGATGACGTCATACATCCGGTTAGGATGGGATGCTTCTATTGATAAGGTATTTTCACTATTTTGCAAAACTTGCAAGGAAGCGGAAGCCAATGGCTTTCTGAAGTTTCGCACTAATAAGGACGATACCTTTATTTCTGAGGAATGTTATAACTGGGAAAAGGCCCTTTAAAAATGTAGGGTGCGTGTGAATACACAAACCCATAAGGCGAGTTTAATTAAGCTAGCCTCTTATTCAAACCAAATGTTGCCATACAATTAAACTAACAGTTAAACAACGAGATGGAGAATGCGCACCCAGCTCTTTTGACTATTTTCCCGACCTTGAGATTCATTTGTCGTCAGGGATTATCAATCCTAGAACATGAATACCTAATCTCAAATGTTATGCAGTTGCTGGAATTACGAAAAGAGGATGTGCCTGAGCTAAAAGAATGGATGGGGCGTTCGAGCTACAAGTGGTTATCGCATGACATTCAAAACGAGATTAATGATCTATTAGGAACATTTATTTTGCGCTCGGTGATATGGGAAATTAAACAGTGTAAATACTTCGCCATTATGTTTGACTAGATTTATGACATCTCAATCCATGAACAAGTGAGCTTCTTCATTCAAACTGTTAATGAAAATCTAGAAATCTCTGAGGATTTTGTAGAATTGTGTGAAACTCCAAAAACTGAGTGAAAAACACTTTTCGGCATTGTGAAGGACATTCTTACAAGTTGGGACCTACACATAGAGAATCTGAGGGGACAGTGCTATGACGGTGCCTCTGCTATGAGTGAGAAATTTAAATAGCTGCAGAAGTTGGTTGCGGATTTTGGGCCGAAGGCAATTTATGTGCATTGTGCTGCTCATAGTTTTAACTTATCAGTTGAAGACAGCCTGCGTCACCTGATCTGTATGAGAAACATTATGAATTTAGCTAAAGACTTGATTAACACGGTTAGGTAAAACCTCCAAAAATATAAATCTTCAGATATATCAATGCAGATGAGAAAACTGTCCTTCACCCACTTTTCCCTACTCGGTGGACATTGAGCGCCTCCAGCATCCAACAAATCTTGAAGGACTATGAAAGTTTGTTCGAGTTTTTTGAAACATTACCAGAAGGAAATGCAACAGATGCAGCCTCAAAGTGTCCTGGATACGTTGAAACAATGCAGCCCTTCAAGACATTTTTCTTTTTGTCCAGTAAAAGAGGTAAACGTTAATATACAGTGTCCACGCATTGGTATTACTGAGGTAGAATCAAGACTAACATACCACATTTACATTCTGGAAGGAAAGCGTGGGGAGGGCATGGGGGGCAATTCTGGAAGAACTGCTTGGAGGAAAGACCCCACCTTTGTTGAAGAACCAGATTTGCAAGACAACGCCGCGTCCCAAAGAGGCACGAGGCTCCTACGCACTGTTCTTGTAATGATCACTACAGCTGAAAGGTCATTCAGCGCTCTTCGCCACCTGAAGATGTGCTTGTGTTCTACGATGAGACAAAAGAGATTAAACAAAATAGCAGCACTTAACTCACACCAGCCTGTGCTGGACAACTTCGATCTTAGACCACTTGTAAATAAGTTCATAAAAAGAAGCCCAGCATAGAACAACTTTTGCCTTATTCTGAAGTCATTTTGATCGAATTTTGTTGAGTATTTCTTCGATATTTTCTTTGATTATTTAAATAGAGAGTATTACATTTAAATTTCCTTGCTTACTTTATTTTAATATTATATTCAATAAAACTGTTAAATTACCCTGTGAATAATATGTTTCCATTGTTTCAAATTATTTCACACATCTCCTCCTACTTTCGAGAAGAGAAACCTTGTTTTGTACTAGGATATACCAATGCACAGCTTTGCTGTATCAAGCTGTTTAAACTAATACATTTTAATTGAAAATAAATGGTAAAGAGCTCCGCAAGGACTTTCTCGCTCTATTGTTTAAAAATGGAGATATTTACTCAAAACTTGTAATATAAGTGAAACTAAATAATATACAATAGCAAAACCAAGAATTGCACTATAACTTTTGTAAAACATTTTTTGAGTTCCGGTTTTAAATTTCATAATTTTATTTTTAAAGAATTAATTTCCTCATTTGTATGTTTGGAGCAATAAAAAAGATCAATGTTGGGCCCACAAGGGTCAACACTTCTTATTAAAATTTCGACTTCAGGTTAAAATTGTCTACATTTTATTAGGTGTTGCACATCTTCATATCATCGTATTGCTATTAAATTCCCCATTTATAAATTTTGACCAATACAAAATGCAAATATTAACTATTAAGTCTAAAATGGAGATAGATAATTGTTGAACAAACATTTCTCCTAAGAGGTTTAAGGAAAAATAACATAAACTTTTAGAGATTTACTTATATTTGATTACTCTATGGCATTGTAGAATTATTGCTTTTAAACTTAAGTAGTATCTCTTTACTACTAAAGGTCACAAAATTGTAATATATTTGCTAATATCTCAGAAACTGTTGGTTTATAAAAATATATGTCATGTAAAAGTTTTTAATTTTTAATAGTACCAAAATTCTGCAATTATTAGTTATTTAATATCTCAAATAGTTGCGGAGATACGGAAATTTCCGCTTTTGTAAAGTACCCCAAAATACATTTTCATGGGACAATGAAAATATCCAGTTCACTTATAATCTTAATAAACGCCTAGGTACGAATTTTAATCAAAATCGTCAGAGACGGTTTGGAGAAAATCTATTTTTTTACTCTTTTCGCCCTTAACTAATTTTAAACCACGCAGACAAACGCCATTGCAAAGACCACTTTTTAACGTTCGGGGGATCATTAGACGTCAAATTCCATCAACATTTCAGGATTTTTTTTACGGTCACAATATTTTACCTTTAAGTGTTCGAAAAGTTAAAAAAATATGGATATTTGCGTATAGCTTGAAAGTTATTGGTTTTATAAATATATGCATTGAATAAAATATTTGTATTATAAAGAGGTCTACATATTTCTGATGATAAGTAATTTCATATCTCAAATAGTTTCAGAGATATGATTAAAAAAACTATAATTTACGCATCATACCGGAGCCCTTAAAGTAATTTTGCTGAAATATTGAGTGTAGCCATTTTATTTGGAGTATTTACAAATGTTTTGAAATTAAATTTGATAAAAATCGTTAGAGCCAATTTTGAGAAAATCGACTTTTTCTCTTTTTGCCTTTCAGTAAACTACCCTTAATTTCAAGGTTAGATATCCCACTCCAAATTCCCTCAGGGAAACCCTATTCAAACCCTAAATACTAAGATTTATCCCGATTGGTAAAATATTTTAGGCTCTAGTTGGAGATACAGACAGATGGAAATTCAAAAACAACTTTTTCGGATTCGGGGGGTCATGAAACGTCAAGATTCACCAAAATCTTGAGTTCAGTTTTTTTGACGATCACAATACTTTATCTGTAAGATAGCGAGAAAGTAGAAACAACAAGATTTAAGTCCTAAATAGGCCCAAAAATCAAGTTTTGATGCCTTAATTTTTTTCAATTTTCCCCAGACCCCCCTGCCCGGGGGTATTCCATTATTCCATACCTCCCAGATCCCTGCCCCCCCAATAATTTTCGCAAGTCAGTGCCCCTGCCGATAATAACACGGAATGTTGGCGGAGTTAAAAAATCTTGGCCTATATCCTGAAAACATGCTACTGGAGGCTTATAGGATGCTTAACATAGTTGTAATGCTTAACAAGCATTACAATGAACCAGATTCAAACACTTTAATAACTGAAAATTAATAGGTCTATTAATTTAACACAAAACAAGCATAGCATAAAAAAATAAAATGTGTCATGGTGACAAACATGAATACCAACATTGGCAAAGAAAATGTTCCAATTTTTGAACTATTAAATGTTAGAGAGCAAAACTAACAAGGACAACAAATAAATCATGTATGTTGTCAAATAGCACAAATTAGTCATTTATATTGATAATAAAAACAAAGAAGTCCTGTTTATTGATAAGGATCAAAAGTAGTCTTGTATTTTGATATTGAACACAACATATTGATAAGGCGTATGAAGAAGTCCTACATGTTGATAAGGATTATATAGGAATCATGTATGTTTATTAGGAGCATCAAGTATCCTGTATGTTGATAAGGATTAAAAAATAATCATGTATGTTGATAAGGAATAAAAAGTAATGAATTATGTTGAAAGGGTCATAAATAAATCCTATATGTTGAAAAATACTACAGACTATATTATATGTTGATAAGGAACACAAAGTAGTCCTGTGATTTGATAAGGAACACAAAGTAGTCAAGCATATTGATAAGGAACACAAAGAGGTCAAGCATATTGATAAGGAACACAAAGTAGTCAAGCATATTGATAAGGAACACAAAGTAATCAAGCATATTGATAAGGAACACAAAGAGGTCAAGCATATTGATAAGGAACACAAAGAGGTCAAGCATATTGATAAGGAACACAAAGTAGTCAAGCATATTGATAAGTAACACAAAGTAATCAAGCATAATGATAAGGAACACAAAGAGGTCAAGCATATTGATAAGGAACACAAAGTAGTCAAGCATATTGATAAGGAACACAAAGTAATCAAGCATATTGATAAGGAACACAAAGAGGTCAAGCATATTGATAAGGAACACAAAGAGGTCAAGCATATTGATAAGGAACACAAAGTAGTCAAGCATATTGATAAGTAACACAAAGTAATCAAGCATATTGATAAGGAACACAAAGTAGTCAAGCATATTGATAAGGAACACAAAGTAGTCAAGCATATTGATAAGGAACACAAAGTAGTCAAGCATATTGATAAGGAACACAAAGTAGTCAAGCATATTGATAAGGAACACAAAGTAGTCAAGCATATTGATAAGGAACACAAAGTAGTCAAGCATATTGATAAGGAACACAAAGTAGTCAAGCATATTGATAAGGAACACAAAGTAGTCAAGCATATTGATAAGGAACACAAAGTAGTCAAGCATATTGATAAGGAACACAAAGTAGTCAAGCATATTGATAAGGAACACAAAGTAGTCAAGCATATTGATAAGGAACACAAAGTAGTCAAGCATATTGATAAGGAACACAAAGTAGTCAAGCATATTGATAAGGAACACAAAGTAGTCAAGCATATTGATAAGGAACACAAAGTAGTCAAGCATATTGATAAGGAACACAAAGTAGTCAAGCATATTGATAAGGAACACAAAGTAGTCAAGCATATTGATAAGGAACACAAAGTAGTCAAGCATATTGATAAGGAACACAAAGTAGTCAAGCATATTGATAAGGAACACAAAGTAGTCAAGCATATTGATAAGGAACACAAAGTAGTCAAGCATATTGATAAGGAACACAAAGTAGTCAAGCATATTGATAAGGAACCCAAAGTAGTCATGAATATTGATAAGGAACCCAAAGTAGTCAAGCATATTGATAAGGAACACAAAGTAGTCAAGCATAACGATAAGGAACACAAAGTAATCCTGTATGTTGATAATTAGCACAAAGTAGTTCTGTATGTTGATAAGGAACACAAAGTAGTCAAGCATATTGATAAGGAACACAAAGTAGTCAAGCATATTGATAAGGAACACAAAGTAGTCAACCATAACGATAAGGAACACAAAGTAATCCTGTATGTTGATAGTTAGCACAAAGTAGTTCTGTATGTTGATGAGTAGCATAAAGGAATCATGATTGTGTATAGAGAACACAACGTAATCTACTATAATAATAAAGAGCATAATTTAATCGTGTATATTGATTATTATTAGGTGTTCTGACTTAACGACACGTCCATTTCTTTTGTCAGTGAACTTAGACCACCAATTCACCCTGTCCTCTGTCTCCTCCTTTTTTTGCTGTCCTTTAATTGATTCAATATTTGAACCCTCTTTCTTTCTAAGCTCCTCTTTCCCTCAACCTTCCATTTTATGACGTCATGAATAAGGCAGTTCCTCCTAAGGATGTGTCTGATCCAGTTTTTTTTGCACAGAAAAATCACATCCAAAATGATTCTCTTCTCACACACTCTACCTAGGGCTTTTTCTTTGTCACCCTGTCTGACCAGCTAATCTTCTCAAGACTTCTCCAGCACCAAAGTAGCTATGTATGTTGATAGGATAAGGAACCCAAATTAGTCATGAATATTGATAAGGAACACAAAGTAGTCATGAATATTGATAAGGAACACAAAGTAGTCATGAATATTGATAAGGAACACAAAGTAGTCATGAATATTGATAAGGAACACAAAGTAGTCATGCATATTGATAAGGAACACAAAGTAGTCATGCATATTGATAAGGAACACAAAGTAGTCATGCATATTGATAAGGAACACAAAGTAGTCATGCATATTGATAAGGAACACAAAGTAGTCATGCATATTGATAAGGAACACAAAGTAGTCATGCATATTGATAAGGAACACAAAGTAGTCATGCATATTGATAAGGAACACAAAGTAGTCATGCATATTGATAAGGAACACAAAGTAGTCATGCATATTGATAAGGAACACAAAGTAGTCATGCATATTGATAAGGAACACAAAGTAGTCATGCATATTGATAAGGAACACAAAGTAGTCATGCATATTGATAAGGAACACAAAGTAGTCATGCATATTGATAAGGAACACAAAGTAGTCATGCATATTGATAAGGAACACAAAGTAGTCATGCATATTGATAAGGAACACAAAGTAGTCATGCATATTGATAAGGAACACAAAGTAGTCATGCATATTGATAAGGAACACAAAGTAGTCATGCATATTGATAAGGAACACAAAGTAGTCATGCATATTGATAAGGAACACAAAGTAGTCATGCATATTGATAAGGAACACAAAGTAGTCATGCATATTGATAAGGAACACAAAGTAGTCATGCATATTGATAAGGAACACAAAGTAGTCATGCATATTGATAAGGAACACAAAGTAGTCATGCATATTGATAAGGAACACAAAGTAGTCATGCATATTGATAAGGAACACAAAGTAGTCATGCATATTGATAAGGAACACAAAGTAGTCATGCATATTGATAAGGAACACAAAGTAGTCATGCATATTGATAAGGAACACAAAGTAATCAAGCATATTGATAAGGAACACAAAGTAATCAACCATATTGATAAGTAACACAAAGTAGTCAAGCATATTGATAAGGAACACAAAGTATTCAAGCATATTGATAAGCAACAAAGTAGTCAAGCATATTGATAAGCAACAAAGTAGTCAAGCATATTGATAAGTAACACAAAGTATTCAAGCATATTGATAAGTAACACAAAGTAGTCAAGCATATTGATAAGCAACAAAGTAGTCCTTTATGTCGATAAGGAGGACTGCTGCTAGGCCAGTGTGAAGTTAAGGCCTTCTCTTGAAGTGACCACTGCAACAATCATTAAAACAATGGAACTGGTTGGCTCGACTGCCAGTCTGAGTGTTTTAACGAGCATGGTGTGTTTTGTGATGGTCTGCGCTTGGTCTCCGGTCTGTAGACCAAGAGTTATGACTTGACAGGACGATCTGGAGTACTTTGAACACCGGCCTCTCCTATATATATCAAAATTCTTTGCTAGGAGGCATTCTTCCACCTCCTTTTAGAAGCAGTAAGATCAATGGAACATTACCAGGGAACTATATTTTCTCACCTTCCTTAGAGGAAGTAGGATCAATGGTGCACTACCAGGGAACTATCGTCCACCTTCTAGAGGAAGGAGGATCATTCACGTACTACCAAATAACTATCTTCCACCTCTTTCTATAAGTAGGGGCATAATTGGTATATTACCAAGGAATTATCTCCCACCACCTTCAGAGAAAGGGGATCATCGTCATATTACCAGAATCTCAGGTAGGTTTTCGGTCTTCTCAGGCTTGAAAATGATCTATCTGCTGTGGAACTTGTCACAAGGATAGTCAGGAGGAGTTTGGCAAACCTCCCCAATTCTAGAATCATGGACTTTTTTTGCAGGTTTTTCTGAAGAAAGTCAACCACAGAAGCAACGCTGCTAACCCTTTCCTTCCTAGATTTCAAGATATAGATAAATATTCCGGTGTTAAACCATTCCTGCTATATAAATTTCATCTTTAAAATATTCACGGAACTCCTGAAACTAATTTCTCATGCCGTTGAGAAAGTGTTCGGCGTTTAATATGAAGTTAATAATATTGAACTTGAATCGGGTGCTGATGCACTCCACGATCGTACCAACGACTTCATTGAACACCTGTAGGTATCATTCCTTTGGGGTGATGCTTCATACGGCGTTCTGAAATTTCCCAGGAGTTCAAGCAACGTAGCAATAATATTAGAGGTTTGCTGAAAGTGAATTGATTTTCCTTGAAGGGCACTGCTGACCATATCCACGTGACCGAAAACTTTGCAAAATTAACGAAGAGGGAAAAAAACTTGGAACGTTTCTATTTAAATTATAAAGCCATTGGCTTTGGCCCCAGCATCCTGGTTCTGCTAACTCCTCCATAAAGCTTGCGATTTTGTTGCGATTGGAGAAGGAGGATGAAAGATTTGGATAGAACTGTCTAACGAGTCAGGCATAAGGGACTCAGATTCTTAGATGGTCCATCACCTACCTGACTTTGAAGGTTTTTGAAGATGCCTACTCTTTTTGGAAAGTTTCGGACAAAATTGATTATGCTTTGTACCAGGCTAAGGGCGTTACGACATCCGTTAATTTGATTTACCATGTCCCACACAGTAAGACTCAAATAATGAGTCATGCAATGCATGAAGACAGCTCCTGGTGCTTCCCTTTTCATTCTAATCTGTACTCCGATAAAATTTCCTATCGTGCTCTGAGCGCTGTTAAGACACTAGCCTATGCAGTTAGTGACCAATAGATTTAACCTGCAAAGGGCATCCAAGATAGTGTGGACTCAGACTTGATATTCGATATCTCATAGATCCCCAGAAACATTTATAATATTTCTGAGATTCTGATACTGCGTGGTGGCTCTGAACAAGATAAAAGCTTGTACCTGGACAGATATATCAGATATCTCATCCACGATGATCGCGTAGTGTTTTGCATCAGTGATCCGAGAAGTCAGAGTATGGGTATTTTCCTAGCATTGGAAAATTGGCACGAAACAGTCACGCCATCCTTCATGGAAACAGATTCTTGGCGGCATACCAATCTTTTTTGCTTTTGGAATTTTGCACGTGATTTTTTACACTTCTAGAATCCTGATTCAACAAAATTCAACTACAATGTTGATGAAAAAGTAATGCATTTTGGAATAATGTTGGTCTCAAAACTTACAGAAAACTACGTATTTTAATCTTTCATATTCCAACCAAGGTTAAGTTTTCAGCCAATGAGTTATTAAATTTATTTTATGAACGTTGTGTCATTGTTCTTTAGTAGTTTGTGGTTGAGAATAGGAGGCCTACCAACTTCTGCTGTTGCCGTCCGTGCAGGAGCTTCACGCGTTGCCTGTAAAGTTGTTTTATGACTTACTGATGGGTCATGACACTTCTCCACTTCACTTGAGGTTTTTTTTACTATAAACTTATTCATTTTGGTATTTTTACGTACAATAACACTAATGTTTCCGAATTACCTATGTTTATATACAGGAATCACTGTATTCTTCTTTGAAGTAGGCCACAATATTATACCCTAGCTCACTCCAAACACATTTAACAACGTTGCCTACCTCTGACGTCACGGAAGGTCACGATAGGAATTCCCATATTAGTGAATTTACATTTTACTAAGCAAGTTATAAAGCTATCATTTCAAAACAAAAACCATAAACTCTTAAATAGTTCTAAAAATAGTCCTACAGTGTCATAAAATTGTTATTTTTATCTTGAAGTAATTTTTTTTGTAAACATTTAAAATAATCATCTTCAACTTAGGTTATTAGGCAACGTAGTTAACGAGAATATTGATATAGTATAAACAAATTAACCTTTGCGCGTTGATATTCAACTGAACTGAACCAGCGCTAGCAGAATACTCCCGCATATATAGATAACCATAATTTATTCATGAAAATGTTTTATCTTTCATGATTGCTTCCATAAGATATAGTGTGCAGAGTATTCTACGACTAGCGCTCCTGCTGGCGATTTCTTATACTTGACTTTGGTGGGTTATTTTAAAACTAAGATCTATTTTCGTACTAAATCGATCTTGGTTTGGTTTTGTCGAAACAATATATTTTATTTATTCGTTTCTTTAATATTGGGCTGAATTCGTATCTCTGATAACTTTTATTTCCAACTGTTGGGGGGGGGGGGGGTTGGGGGAGGTCCAGTTGGTTCAGGCCAAGGTCGTAGCCAGAGGGGGTTTGGGGTCTCAAACCCCCCGCGAAATTTTATGAACAAAATATATATATGGCTTTATTTATGGTTCAAAAAATATCAGAATTAAGATACAAATACAAATTAGGAGGCTGTGTTACCATAAAAAGCACTTCAGAGCTTCTAGAAGTGTTTAATATTTATAAATTTTACTAGCATTCAGCATTTTGGGGGCTATTTTACCATAAAAAAACATTTCACATAGCTTCAAAAAGTGTTTATTATTTAGAGATTTTCCAAACATTCGGCAGCTAGTGGGTTATTTTACCATGAAAAAAAAACACATCAGATAGCTTCTAGAGTTGTTTAATATTTAGAATTTGTCCTAGCCTCTGACAGTTAGAGGGTTGTGTTGCATTAAAAAAACACTTCAGATAGCTTATAGAACTGTCTATCATTTTTTTTTAAATTCTAGCTTCCGGCAATTGGGGGATATGTCCACCAAACTCCCCCTAAAATTATTGGCTGGCTACGGCCTTGGCTTGCGCCCTTTAGAGCTGATGCCTATGACCTTAAATGTTTGCAATGTCGTATATAGCCCAAGTTCCACACATATTATGGAGATAATGTTCTTCTGACAGCAGAGCACTTCTTATGATAATGTCTGTTGAGGTCTTCAAAGGATAAACTACCCATAAACAACACTTGACGGAGCAGACAATACTTTCATACGCCAATCAAGGGCACATTTTATAGATCAGTACTGCGCCTGAATGCGGGTAATTACAGCTCATTAAATGCAGTCAAATATCAGTTTCTAATGAGGGTCAACATATCACATATCTTAACTCGAAACAATTCCAGTAATGTTTGTGATCGCCGAAGACGAGGGAATTGAGGTAATAAATTCTTTTAATGGTTTCTTTGACAGGATTATTGTTCAAGTAAAGCGTAACATTTCAAAACTAAATACTTGGTCTTCTACCCATGACCATTTACTGCACGCATTTAATGTAATTGATTTCAAGAATGTGTTACTTAACTTATTAGTCTAAGTTTTTGTAATCTTATAAAATAATCATTAAAAACAAAATTATAAGTGACCCGCCTCTGTGGCGTAGTTGGCTAACGCGCTGATCGTGTTGAGCTCGACTGCTGAGGACGGGGAGATCGAGGTTCGAATCTCGGTCGGGTGAACTGGGGGTGGTTTTTCCTAAATGGTTTCCCACTCTTCCTCTACGCAAATGCGGGTTCACTTCCTCCAGTTCAACCTTCCCAATTCCTAATCCATTAGAGTAATTAGTACTTAAAGCGTATAACCCAAACGGGTAGTAAGACGCGTTGCTAAATATTATTATTATTAAAATGATAAGTGTACCTCATCCATCTGAAACAGTGCACGCACTCTACCCGACCCTTCTGCCGGTAGTGTCACCCGCTCACTCCATCTGGGAGAAAGCACGTCTAAATAAGGGCGAGGGGGTTTCACGTTGACTGAATTTCTATGAGCAAGCGAGAAAATGATGCGAAGGTATACCAAACGCTGGGATCTTTTAAAAGCCACAATCGACATGGTACCGATGGACTTACTTCCCACCCGAAGGAAGTTGTGCTACGGATTTCCCTCGCCTGGCAAAAAATACTTTGACCTCGGCTGGGTTTGAATTGGTGGACATTTCATCCCGGGACTACTGAGGTCATCTCTCAGTATGTACTTAAACCATATTTTATATTATTTGTACTAAGTTACAGTTGGGTATTTGGGCTTTGTTCACTCTTAGAGTCACTACACACCAAGCGTAGCATATGTGTGCATATGTGATGTGTAATTGCTCCAAGGTAGCAACAAACAAAAAAACCCGTCAAAATAGTGATTAGATGGAGTACCCAGCGTAGTCCAACCCACAAGCTCAAATTATATAATTAATAAGTTAGCACCCGTTTCGGTGGACACGTGGTCCAAGGCGCTATTCTCACAATAGAATAGAATGATGAATACGTCGTTTTCCCTACTATATGGTTTTCCACTTTATCTCCACGAAAATGCGGGTATACTTCTTCTAAATTAAACACATTCATAATCCTTAACCCATTAGTAAAATTAGTAATCCATAAAAACATAATTAATTGTAGTAAGGAACAATATATATTCTAAATTTATAAAAATAGAATCAATATAAAGAGCAAAGGTAAGCTGAGAAATTTTTAAGTTGTGAAATGAATTATAAAGATAATATTTAAGTTAGCTTGTAAAAAAAAGTATATAGTTTAAAATGATTGTGATAAAACAAATTTTAATAAAATTAAAATATAATACTAGATATTATACATACATATTAAAAATGTGAGTCAAAGTAACACATACATAATGAGAACAAAACATATTAAATATATGTATGAAGACATGAGTCAAACATGATCATAGGGTGATATGGTATTGATAAAAAATACTAGAGTTAGTTACAATTAAGTTAAAGAGTTTGAGAATTGATGACTATTCTATTAAGAAAACTAGTAAGTTAATTGTTCTTGTATTTCAGGAAATTTATGATATCACAATTCAATACTACGAAATGTTAAAGAGACAAATGTCCAAAAGATCTAAGAATATTAGAGGAACAATATAATATGGTGTAAAAAGATATATATATATGTTTATATATATATATATATATGTGTGTTTATAAGTTAGAATTAACAAAAGTGTGATATAAAGATATAAAGAAGTTAATAAAGTTGAATTCTATTCTTATCTGAGAAGTGTAATGCCCTTGTTCCTTTTTTAATTCTGGAGTAAGATGGTGCCATTGCAGCGCCGAAACATGTCGTGACAATCTCACTCCAGAATTAAAAAAGGAACAAGGGCATTACACTTCTCAGATAAGAATAGAATTAAACTTTATTAACTTCTTTATATCTTTATATCACACTTTTGTTAATTCTAATTTATAAACACATATATATATAAACATATATATATATATAAACATATATATATATGTTTATATATATATGTGTTTATAAATTAGAAAGAAAAGATATATATATATATATATCTCTTTTTACACCATATTATATTGTTCCTCTAATATTCTTAGATCTTTTGGACATTTGTCTCTTTAACATTTCGTAGTATTGAAATTGTGATATCATAAATTTCCTGAAATACAAGAACAATTAACTTACTAGTTTTCTTAATAGAATAGTCATCAATTCTCAAACTCTTTAACTTAATTGTAACTAACTCTAGTATTTTTTATCAATACCATATCACCCTATGATCATGTTTGACTCATGTCTTCATACATATATTTAATATGTTTTGTTCTGATTATGTATGTGTTACTTTGACTCGCATTTTTAATATGTATGTATAATATCTAGTATTATATTTTAATTTTATTGAAATTTGTTTTATCACAATCATTTTAAACTATATAGTTTTTTTACAAGCTAACTTAAATATTATCTTTATAATTCATTTCGCAACTTAAACATTTCTCATCTTACCTTTGCTCTTTATATTGATTCTATTTTTATAAATTTAGAATAAAATTAGTAATTAACGTAGATGTATAACCCAAACAGGTAGTAAAATGCGGTGCTAAAGAAAACTACCTTAACGTGGATCAGATCCCTGAACCTATCTAGTCATAGCTCCAGTACTTGTTAGGGCTCCAGAGGACAATTATTTGGATCTGTTAAGGGCACCGCCTACATTAAAGGACATATTCTCACACTATTGTAGTATTTATTTTGGTAAAGACAGTTCTGAAGTTTCAAAACTACTAAAATAATCCTCATCTATCTTAAAATGTTCTGTAGTGACCGTTAAAAAAAATTATTTGAAGGAGCCTGTATCTATGTGTCTGACCATTCATCTTGTCCTCCGGACAACATTTTAAATACAACTTCGTTAAACATGAGCTTATCTCACATTTTATGAACATGGTCATCAGAAAATTCCGATATTTTATGGTAAAATATCTAAGTAAATAATATAGTAGTTTAAATACAAGGAGTTTTACTGGTGGACGAGTTTATTTCTAAATTATTGTATTCATTCAATTTTAATCAAAAGTTTCAGTGATATAATCTGAGGCTGCGCAAAATATAATATTTGTGAAGATTTAAATTATAAAACAGTTCCGTTTGTTTCTTGTTTATTTTTATAAACAATTTCTTAAGCCAAACGTAGAGAATTTGTTTATTGAATACCGACAGTTCCTAGATTAGTTTTTTGTAGTCCCCACAAGTATTGGGTGGAGGATCATTTTACAAACTTAAATATATCAACCAAAGACTCTCAGCTAATGTCTAACAATTTAAAAGCATTTTTGCTAATGTCAGTGGAAAGTAGAACTGGCTGTTTTAAGTGGACTGAATAACAACTTAGAAAACGATAATGTAGTAGAAATGTTTCAGTGGTATTTATGAACGTATGTTAAGGGCCGGTAATATTTGTAGTCGCGGACTGCTTGGAACCAGCCAGTACACCCCTGTTTAAACAAGGGGATTTTATTTTAGCACCCCTTCTACTACCCTTCCGGGTTATACAGTGGCCCCACGGCTACTTTGGTGTTGACTGACAGCTCACAGCTGACTTCTGACACTCAACATTTAGGTATATACCTAAATATTTACTGTCAGAAGTGACAGCTGCTAAACACATGTTTTTGCAGATCATATGGTTCGGCGTATGGATACATAATTTGGTCTGGTAGCCTTTCAAAGCTTATATATGTCAGCTGTGAGCTGTCAGTCAGCACCAAAGAAGCCATGGGGCTACTGTACACTTATGTACTAACTATGATAATGGTTTTAGGGATTTGGAAGGCTATGTTTAAAGGAAGTGTACCAGCATTTGCGTGGAGAGAGAGAGAGAGAGAATAGAAAGTAATTTTTGAAAAACCACCCTCAGTACACCCGAATAAGAGTAGAACCTCGATCTCCCCGTAAGATAATTTAATTGAATATACAGAAGAAATCTTGCAGTGTTAATCACCGTTTACAGACAAGTCTCGTAAATCTGTTAAATATTTCTGAAGATATATTAAATATCAAAGCTAATATATCTGTTAATTACGGTTATAGCCGCATCTAAATATCATATTCCTTAAATTGAAAAATAACACCTGGACACAGGTTCAATTCCCATGTCCACCATTTTTCAGTTTAAAGAATATGATATTTCTGAAGATATATTTAATTAAGAAATACCTGACAATTTTTTTGAGCAACCTGTTTATTTTCTAGATAATAAAACTCTTTATGTGTGTTTTAGCAGTACTAAAGAGCTGATGCCGCCCGCCTCCTGTTTTATGAACACTATTTAGTAACGTGAGACCTGTTGGTAAATAGCTCAAGGTTTCTCGACCGATGGTGAGACTTGAAACCTATTTATTAACGAGCCGCTAAGCTCCCGTCTTTAATAAAGTCCATTTCTCAGGTCAAGATGTCCCTGTCAACCAGTCCAATCAATTACCCAATAAACTTTTATTTTATTTCTATTTTCAAACAACTCTTGTCCCACGTGGCGTTCTTCAGCTCGCGGACCTCACAAAACTCTCCCGCCATAAATCTTTCGACCTTTTCAGAAGCCATCAAGTATTTGTATTAACGTCTGAGATTTACAAAGTTCAAAGTTATGTTATGGTCTTACCCTACAGAAGTTAGTTTTTTGGTGTGTGCGTCTGCCAATGTTTCCTGCGGTTGTGGTTTCATTCAAGCCGCCGCTTCTAAGGCCGAACCCGTCTTGGTGGCGTGGTTGGCTAACGCGCTAGATTAGTGTTGAGCTAGACTGTCGAGGATGGGGAGATTGAGGTTTGAATCTCGATCGGATAAACTGGGGGTGGTTTTCTCCCTAAAGTATTTTCCACTCTCCCTCTACGCAAATGTGGGTTCACTTCCTCTTTATCCAACCCTTCCAATTCCTAATCCATTAGTGTAATGATAAATACTAAAGTGTATATTCCGAATGGGTAGTAAGACGCATTGCTAAGTATTATTCTTATTATTACTATTATTTTAAGGTGAACCAGCAATTAGCAATAATAGGCCTACAAGTTAGCATAGAGAAATAAGTTTTATCCCTTTCTCTATGTGGTTAGTTTGTCAGAGGAGATTGGGGGCTGGTTTCACTCATGTATCAACGTGACCTTCTTGCTTGGTAGCGTCACGATGTTTATAATACATATGGATTTAATATATATTATAATAACTAAAACATTTCTTCAAATTTAGAGGGAAATATGTTTATAGCTTTAAGTATGCCCGCAATTTTTTTTCTTTAAACATTTACCAATTATATTTAAAGTCCATCGCAATGCTTTAGAGTTGATTAAAATTTTTAGTAACCATTTGCATTATTTTCCATGAGGAAGTAACTTGTAGAAGGTATTTAAAACTAAACACTGAGTTTTGTTGTAAATACAGAACTTGTTTTCTTACCATAATCCTACTAATACGTCTTACTACTTGTTCCGATTATGTACTAACTACGCTAATGTGTTGGGATGACCGCAAACCGGATCAGACAAGACAATTCGAATTTTGAAAAGACATTCGAGAAGACAAGTTGTCTCTTGAAAATAAATTCGATCACAAGGAGTGGTGGTCACTGTAAAGATGAAGCGGTCAGAAATAGTTGTTATTCTGTGGTACATATTATTAGAAGATGGGAAACCGGATCGTGGCTGTTGGGTGCATCCAATTAACTCCAAAAGAGATTTATATAGTTTCACAAATTGATTAAATTATTACTAACAATGGAAAATGCCATGAGAGCAACAACAAAAAATGAGGTACGGTAGCAGGTTAGTAGTCAACTCATGAAAACAACAGACCACGAGGTACTGTAGCAGGTTAGTAGTCAACTCATAACAACAACAGACCACGAGGTACTGTAGCAGGTTAGTAGTCAACTCACGAAAACAACAGACCTCTAGGTACGGTAGCAGGTTATCAGTCAACTCATGAAAACAACAGACCACGAGGTACAGTAGCAGGCTATCAGTCAACTCATGAAAACAACAGACCACGAGGTACGGTAGCAGGTTAGCGGTCAACTCATGAAAACAACAGACCACGAGGTACAGTAGCAGGTTAGCAGTCAACTCATGAAAACAACAGACCACGAGGTACGGTAGCAGGTTAGCAGTCAACTCATAACAACAACAGACCACGAGGTACGGTAGCAGGCTATCAGTCAACTCATGAAAACAACAGACCACGAGGTACGGTAGCAGGTTATCAGTCAACTCATGAAAACAACAGACCACGAGGTACGGTAGCAGGTTAGCAGTCAACTCATAACAACAACAGACCACGAGGTACGGTACCAGGATAGTAGTCAACTCATGAAAACAACAGACCACGAGGTACGGTAGCAGGCTATCAGTCAACTCATGAAAACAACAGACCACGAGGTACGGTAGCAGGTTAGTAGTCAACTCAAACATCCGTAGATGGAAATGTCTTTATCGAAAACATAAATCCAGTGTCCTACGGCCAGACTTATAATCGTGACTAGTTGTGGTTAAAGTGTTCCTTTGCCGATACATTGTCGGCGTGCTGCACTATCATATAAATGCAAGTTAAGTTTGACGTCAAGACTTCTTTTACCGAGACGTTTGTCTGGTCCGGTGTGCAACCAGCCTTGATGATGAGGAAGGTTGAATTTAAAGGAAGTGTACCCGAGTTTGCGTGGAGAGAGAGAAAGAGAGAGAGAGAATAAAACCATATTGGAAAAAGCACTCTCAATGCATACAACTGAGATGCACATCCTTGAGCTCCCTGTTATCAGCACTCTAGTCTAACAGGATAGTGACGCCTTAGACTATGAGGTCATCTAAGCAGGTCTTTAAAATGTTCATTCCTAAAAAAATCGGTGGTTAGCTCGATCGAATTTACTATTTTAAGGCCCTACTTGGTAGTTTATTATCATATAAATATTTATAAGCATAAATTGATTTACTTATTTAAGGGGGGATGAAGAGAATTGTAAGCCTTATTTAAGTAGGTTATTGGTGGTCAGATTTTTTTTAAAATCCTTCATTAGATGCTTAACTTTCTACATCAACCGCTATTGAATATTGCTCGGTTAGATGACAGAGGGGAAAAAACCAAGTTGGGAATGACATTTTTATTTTTGCACTCATGAAGCAGGCTCCCTGTATAGACGATCGAGCAAATATTGTCAAATTGTAAAAAACAAATAGAAACATCTTCATGTGGTCCGGTTTATTGAACGAGTGAAGCGAGGTCACGATTTTAACTCCACCAATTTGCAGTTGTTTGTCTGTCTGTGGTAAATATGTCTTACGATTACTTTTTAATGCATTAACCGACTTAATTAAAACTTTGCAGAGTTGTTATTTGAACCTCTATACAGATCAAGATCTTCAGGGTAAAACAATCTAATTATGGGTTGAGGAGGAATCAGCCCTCATATGTATACCAACATGGCTTCTAGCATTTGGATACTAGTGATTGCATTTCCTGATAATTTATACGGCTAAATATTGTTATATAGGTGGAAACGTCTGTAATAGCATTACACAAAAATTAAGTTTTCAAATTGGGGGTGGAGGGAGAGGAGTTACGTGACTGGAGGCCCCGCAAATTAAATTTCCCCAGGGCCCCACGTTTGCTAAGGGCAGCCCTGCAGATATTCAATAAAATTTGTTTGGATAATTAAATAAAGCGTATCTGCTGAGATAATATTTGATTGTGTCTAAAACTAAATTTGCCATGGAAACTGTAAAAATACTTACCTTAACTCTTGTCCCAGTCTTTTGTCTGATTCTATTCATCGAGTCAAGCGTTTATTGTAAAAATTAGCACATTTAGCTCCTCAGAATTAAAACAAAGAGGGGACATGTAGTCAGGATAGTGCCATCAACAGTAGCTCTTAGTTTCAATTCACATTATAAACTAAGAGGGGACATGTAGTCAGGATAGTGCCATCAACAGCAGCTCTTAGTTTCAATTCACATTATAAACAAAGATAGGACATGTAGTCAGAATAGTGCCATCAACAGTAGCATTTAGTTTCAAAACACATTATAAACTAAGAGGGGACATGTAGTCAGGATAGTGCCATCAACAGCAGCTCTTAGTTTCAATTCACATTTTAAACAAAGAGGGTACATGTAGTCACGATAGTGCCATCAACAGTAGCTCTTAGTTTCAAAACACATATAAACTAAGAGGGGACATGTAGTCAGAATAGTGCCATCAACAGCAGCTCTTAGTTTCAATTCACATTATAAACTAAGAGGGGACATGTAGTCAGGATAGTGCCATCAACAGCAGCTCTTAGTTTCAAATTCACATTATAAACTAAGAGGGGACATGTAGTCAGGATAGTGCCATCAATCGTAGCTCTTGGTTTCAATTCACATTATAAACAAAGAGGGGACATGTAGTCAGACTAAGTGTGATCAACAACAGCTCTTAGTTTCAATTCACATTATAAACAAAGAGGGGACATGTAGTCAGGATAGTGCCATCAACAACAGCTCTTAGTTTCAATTCACATTATAAACTAAGAGGGGACATGTAGTCAGGATAGTGCCATCAACAACAGCTCTTAGTTTCAATTCACATTATAAACTAATAGGGGACATGTAGTCAGAATAGTGCCATCAATAGTAGCTCTTAGTTTCAAAACACATTATAAACTAAGAGGGGACATGTAGTACAGGATAGTGCCATCAACAGTAGCTCTTAGTTTCAAAACACATTATAAACTAAAGGGAAATTAAAAAGTTGAGGACGTGACTATTTATACTTTTGTTTCATCAGTAAACAAGGTTTGTCACGGTTGTAAAAAACAATGTGACTTTGTTTTCAAAGCGGCCCGTTATGATTCTACAACTTTATAACCATTTGAAAATGTTGTTTAAACACGCGGCAGCCTTTGTCTAAAAGACAAAGATGGCGTTATGAAGTTCTTTCACTAGAAGTTGTTTGTAAAGTTACTTTCAAAGTAATACAACGTGTTTATAATAGCCATACTTTTGGTTACATTTATAAATTGAGGGAGTTGGGGAGGATTCCTTTTCAAATGAACTACGCCACTTTCATTCTGTACATTATTCTTCCATTCATTCAAATTATCCAGAATTAAACTTTTACTTGGCGATAAACGATTTATTTGTACGAATATAAAAGACAATTTCCTTTGCGTAGGAAAAAGTTGAAATATGAATTAAAGTTTGGGAAAAGTTTGTGATAAATGGAAAATAGATCAAAATGGAATTTTTTTTTATTTAAGATTTGTCTTAACATCAGATCGTCATAAAACTCTAATCAAAATTTGTATAAAAATATTCTTAGCACGATAAAAATTCAGATATATTTTTGTTTATATCTATAAAAATAATGTTTGAAAATATAAATAAAATACAAATATTAAAAACACTGAGTGGACAAACATTTTTGCATAATTTAATATCGAACTTGACCCAATCCTAACGCCTCACGCTATTTCTTTGATTAAAGCTATTTAGTTCTTATCATGGTTTTGTTTTATTCCACTAAAATATTTTCTCTACTAATAAACATTCAAACAGTCGAATATGCGCTCTGTTAAGAATAATAAGTATGCAACCCACCGACCACGTCGGTTTTAAACATCGTGAGTTGCATCCCTCACAGGCGCTACCAACATCCACCCTTCCCCCTCCAACACATCATTTAACACACACACAAATATTTTTGTTAAAGCTTAACATTTACCTTATCTTATTTTAAAAATGTTCATTTTACCTCAAATGTTTTTTTTATCATGACTAGTTTATTTAAATACATTATAAAGTCTAGTTAAATATCATAAAAGGTCTATGGTTTGAGATTGAACAGGGTGTTAGACAAGTTTGTGCTATGTCTCAATGGTTGTGTAATGTATTCATTGATAAATGTATGAGGGATGCTTGAGATGACACAGTTGTACAAATGAACACTGTGTATGTGACAGTGCTGTGATATGCAGATGATGCCATTGTATTTTTATTTATCCACCGTCCCCAAGGGTTGTTATTTATCCACCATCCCCGAGGGTTGTTATTTATACACCATCTCTGAGGGTTGTTACTTATACACCGTCCCCAAGGGTTGTTATTTATCCACCGTCCCCAAGGGTTGTTATTTATACACCGTCCCCAAGGGTTGTTATTTATCCACCATCCCTGAGGGTTGTTATTTATCCACCATCCCCGAGGGTTGTTATTTATACACCGTCCCCGAGGGTTGTTATTTATCCACCGTCCCCAAGGGTTGTTATTTATCCACCATCCCCGAGGGTTGTTATTTATCCACCATCCCCGAGGGTTGTTATTTATACACCATCCCCGAGGGTTGTTATTTATACACCATCCCCGAGGGTTGTTATTTATACACCGTCCCCGAGGGTTGTTATTTATCCACCATCCCCGAGGGTTGTTATTTATACACCATCCCCGAGGGTTGTTATTTATACACCATCCCCGAGGGTTGTTATTTATACACCGTCCCCGAGGGTTGTTATTTATCCACCATCCCCGAGGGTTGTTATTTATACACCATCCCCGAGGGTTGTTATTTATACACCATCCCCGAGGGTTGTTATTTATACACCGTCCCCGAGGGTTGTTATTTATCCACCATCCCCGAGGGTTGTTATTTATACACCATCCCCGAGGGTTGTTATTTATACACCATCCCCGAGGGTTGTTATTTATACACCGTCCCCGAGGGTTGTTATTTATCCACCATCCCCGAGGGTTGTTATTTATACACCATCCCCGAGGGTTGTTATTTATACACCATCCCCGAGGGTTGTTATTTATACACCGTCCCCGAGGGTTGTTATTTATCCACCATCCCCGAGGGTTGTTATTTATACACCATCCCCGAGGGTTGTTATTTATACACCATCCCCGAGGGTTGTTATTTATCCACCGTCCCCAAGGGTTGTTATTTATCCACCATCCCCGAGGGTTGTTATTTATCCACCATCCCCGAGGGTTGTTATTTATACACCATCCCCGAGGGTTGTTATTTATACACCATCCCCGAGGGTTGTTATTTATCCACCATCCCCAAGGGTTGTTATTTATCCACCATCCCCGAGGGTTGTTATTTATACACCATCCCCGAGGGTTGTTATTTATACACCATCCCCGAGGGTTGTTATTTATCCACCGTCCCCAAGGGTTGTTATTTATCCACCATCCCCGAGGGTTGTTATTTATCCACCATCCCCGAGGGTTGTTATTTATACACCATCCCCGAGGGTTGTTATTTATACACCATCCCCGAGGGTTGTTATTTATCCACCATCCCCGAGGGTTGTTATTTATCCACCATCCCCGAGGGTTGTTATTTATACACCATCCCCGAGGGTTGTTATTTATACACCATCCCCGAGGGTTGTTATTTATACACCGTCCCCGAGGGTTGTTATTTATCCACCATCCCCGAGGGTTGTTATTTATACACCATCCCCGAGGGTTGTTATTTATACACCATCCCCGAGGGTTGTTATTTATACACCGTCCCCGAGGGTTGTTATTTATCCACCATCCCCGAGGGTTGTTATTTATACACCATCCCCGAGGGTTGTTATTTATACACCATCCCCGAGGGTTGTTATTTATACACCGTCCCCGAGGGTTGTTATTTATCCACCATCCCCGAGGGTTGTTATTTATACACCATCCCCGAGGGTTGTTATTTATACACCATCCCCGAGGGTTGTTATTTATACACCGTCCCCGAGGGTTGTTATTTATCCACCATCCCCGAGGGTTGTTATTTATACACCATCCCCGAGGGTTGTTATTTATACACCATCCCCGAGGGTTGTTATTTATACACCGTCCCCGAGGGTTGTTATTTATCCACCATCCCCGAGGGTTGTTATTTATACACCATCCCCGAGGGTTGTTATTTATACACCATCCCCGAGGGTTGTTATTTATCCACCATCCCCGAGGGTTGTTATTTATCCACCATCCCCGAGGGTTGTTATTTATACACCATCCCCGAGGGTTGTTATTTATACACCATCCCCGAGGGTTGTTATTTATACACCGTCCCCGAGGGTTGTTATTTATCCACCATCCCCGAGGGTTGTTATTTATACACCATCCCCGAGGGTTGTTATTTATACACCATCCCCGAGGGTTGTTATTTATACACCGTCCCCGAGGGTTGTTATTTATCCACCATCCCCGAGGGTTGTTATTTATACACCATCCCCGAGGGTTGTTATTTATACACCATCCCCGAGGGTTGTTATTTATACACCGTCCCCGAGGGTTGTTATTTATCCACCATCCCCGAGGGTTGTTATTTATACACCATCCCCGAGGGTTGTTATTTATACACCGTCCCCGAGGGTTGTTATTTATCCACCATCCCCGAGGGTTGTTATTTATACACCGTCCCCGAGGGTTGTTATTTATCCACCATCCCCGAGGGTTGTTATTTATCCACTTTCCCCAAGGGTTGTTATGTATTCACCGTCCCCGAGGTTTTTATTTATCTACCGTCCCTGAGGGTTGTTATTTATCCACCATCCTTCAGGGTTGTTATTTATCCACCGTCCCTGAGTTTTGTTATTTATCCACCATCCTTGAGGGTTGTTATTTATCCACAGTCCCCGAGGGTTGTTATTTATTCACCGTCCCCGAGGTTGTTATTTATCTACCGTCCCTGAGGGTTGTTATTTATCCACCGTCCATGGGTTTTGTTATTTATCCACCGTCCCTGAGGGTTGTTATTTATTCACCATCCCCAGTTGTTATTTATCAACTGTCTCCAAGTGCTGTTATTTATCCACTGTCTCCAAATGCTGTTATTTATCGACTGTCTCCAAATGCTGTTATTTATCCACTGTCTCCAAATGCTGTTATTTACCCATTGTATCCAAGTGCTGTTATTTACCCACTGTCTCCAAGTGCTGTTATTTACCCAGTGTCTCCAAGTGTTGTTATTTATCCACTGTCTCCAAATGCTCTTATTTACCCCCTGTCTCCAAAATGCTGTTATTTACCCACTGTATCCAAGTGCTGTTATTTACCCCCTGTCTCCAAGTGCTGTTATTTACCCAGTGTCTCCAAGTGCTGTTATTTACCCAGTGTCTCCAAGTGCTGTTATTTACCCATTGTATCCAAGTGCTGTTATTTACCCCCTGTCTCCAAGTGCTGTTATTTACCCACTGTCTCCAAGTGCTGTTATTTATCCATTGTATCCAAGTTCTGTTATTTACCCCCTGTCTCCAAGTGCTCTTATTTACCCCCTGTCTCCAAGTGCTGTTATTTACCCATTGTATCCAAGTGCTGTTATTTACCCACTGTATCCAAGTGCTGTTATTTACCCACTGTCTCCAAGTGCTCTTATTTACCCCCTGTCTCTAAGTGCTGTTATTTACCCAGTTTATTCAAGTGCTGTTATTTACCCAGTGTCTCCAAGTGCTGCTATTTACCCATTGTATCCAAGTGCTGTTATTTACCCACTGTATCCAAGTGCTGTTATTTACCCACTGTCTCTAAGTGCTCTTATTTACCCCCTGTCTCCAAGTGCTGTTATTTACCCATTGTTTCCAAGTGCTGTTATTTACCCACTGTCTCTAAGTGCGTTTATTTACCCAGTGTCTTCAAGTGCTGTTATTTACCCAGTGTCTCCAAGTGCTGTTATTTACCCAGTGTCTCCAAGTGCTGCTATTTACCCACTGTATACAAGTGCTGTTATTTACCCACCTCCCACGCCAAGGATAAGCGGCTAATGCACGGATAAAGACAACTCTCATGACGAGTCGTGCAATCCGTCCGTCGAGACCTTGAGAGCGTTACGACACTTTTATAACACTTTATTAATCAGGATTGAGGCCTGATCGTGATCGTGCGTGGATGATACCTGTGATCGTGCGCACGACGCTAGAAAGGGATAGAAACACAACTCTTTGTCTGCCCTACAGAGCTCGTGCTAAGTTTACAAAGATATCTAAAAACGGTTTGAGCAGGAGACCGCACTGTGTTTGGACAGTTATATGGCGTAGTTGTTGCTTCGTCGACGATCATCACAATCAGGACCAGTCATTGGGATAGTGGTCAGCTCCCCTGGCTACCGATTGAAAGCTCCTGAGTTCGATTATTGGCGGTATTATATATTTTTCCCGACCGGGAACTGTTCATATGGTAACAATGCTATGGTTAGTTAGGTTTTAGTTAGGTTTGTGATTTACACTGGCTCCACACCTTTATAATCACTATCATCACGTGATCACATTGCGGGTATGACGTGTGGACAACCTCCAAGGTAAACCCTAGGCAACCTTCTGTTCCCACAGAGTGGCTAAAAGTCTACATACAGGGGTTACTCAACGAGACACCGCATCTATCACGGTCAAATATGACGAACGATTAAAAATATATCACAAATTTTAATTAAATTATTCTATTAAATTGCAAAAATAAAACTATGTTTACATATTCACCAGATATATACAAGGTGAAGCATGGTGTTTAAATAATAAATACCACTGTACGTTTAAAACTCTATTATTAATGAAGGATAATTGATAATAAAAGCGTTGAGAGAGGATGGAAAAACTATAATCTAGTTAATGATTCCTTTCATTTATTAGCTATTTTCAAACATAGATCAATATCACAATAACTTATGTAAAATATAACTTATACGAGTATAAGCTCCAGCAGCTAACTCGCTTAGGAACGATTAATCTCGCTAAGTTTTGTCAGCGCATATCTTTGCGGACATTTGTGTGCGGGCATTTGTTTTCAGACATTTGTATGTGGTCAGGGTTTGTCAGTGTGGACAAGGAAGATTATAAAACTGTTTATGCCTGCCATGGTAAAATCTTGAGAGCATTTCACTGCATTTATTATTATTATTATTACTGCGTCTTACTACCCGTTCGGGTTACACGCACTTACGCTAATGTGTAATGGTAGGGTGATTGTGAGATGAAATGGAGGACCTAAAATTTAACGTGGAATCCGAACCACTGAGGAGGCCTGGCATTCCACACATTCACAAGTTGTGATTAATACACGTCTTATCAGAGGTGAAGGAAGGGTTTAGTAGTCATATAAATCTGTGTCGGGACCAGGGATTGAACCCCGGACCCCCAGCACATAAATCCGACACCTTACCCCTAGACCACCAGGTCACCCAACACTGCGTTATTTATTTGTGGTAGTAAGCTATGTTGATCATAAATATGAGGTAGCCTACTTTCAGGGGCTACTAGATTCTATGTAATTAATTTTAAATATTGCTCCCTTCTTGTAGTTTGTAAATTGAGAATTAATGGTTTGGGAAAGAAAGATGATTTCGCACCGGATTCAGGCCCTCAGGCTACGTTTACCTGAACATTTGTAACCGGTTTGAAAATACCTGTGACACTAGCATGAATTTTCACTCACACTTTATGTGAGAGACGTTAGGAACGATACAGTTTGTCTTAAAATACATATATCTCTCACTATTAGTAATATCTTTAGTCACTCTAACGTAAAGTCGGAATTGTACATTTATGTCAATTTGGTGCCGGTATAAGTTAAATATGATTGAGAAACTAAAATAAATTAACGAAATGAGTGAATTATTAGCCCCAGCTTAATTCAAGGAATTACTCATAAACATATTAATTATTTTATAAATTACCATGGGAAAAAATGACGAGAAATTGTTTTTCAATATTTTACATGTAAATGCGAGAAATACTAAAAATATGTCAGTCGTATATTTTTTAAGGAGCAACAAATATAGTAATAGAATTGTTCGTTTTAATGTAATTCTCTTCAGAGCTGTAAATCCTCGACTTCATGTGTGGCACTCTCAAACTTCAAGCTCTAGTGACGTCATCAGGTTGTGAACAGTCAGTCTCAGAGACCCACATCGGTGGCCGAGTAGTCTAAGGCGTCATTCTGGTCTGATCTAGCTTGCCAGTGAAATGGAGATGAGGGTTCGAATCCCAGCCTGGTGTACTGAGAGTGGTTTTCCCTGGAACGGTTTAACTTTCTCCTTTCACGAGAATTCGGGTCTATTTGTTTCTGAGGTATAATTCCTCCTCTGTAACCTGCTAGTGTAAACATGTGGATAGACATAACTTGTAGTAAAGCATGGATAGCCCGGGCGTGTACTAAGACACAGGCACCCAGGATTGGTGGTAAGACACAGGTACCCAGGACTGGTGGTAAGAAACAGGTACCCAGGACTGGTGGTAGGACACAGGACTGGTGGTAAGAAACAGGTACCCAGGACTGCTGGTAGGACACAGGACTGGTGGTAAGACACAAGTACCCAGGACTGGTGGAAAGAAACAGGTACCCAGGACTGGTGGTAAGAAACAGGTACCCAGGACTGGTGGTAAGAAACAGGTACCCAGGACTGGTGGTAAGACACAGGTACCCAGGACTGGTGGTAAGAAACAGGTACCCAGGACTGGTGGTAAGAAACAGGTACCTAGGACTGGTGGTAAGAAACAGGTACCCAGGACTGGTGGTAAGACACAGGTACCCAGGACTGGTGGTAAGACACAGGTACCCAGGACTGGTGGTAAGACTCTAGCCACAGCGATAGCTCAGTTCTTCTTTCAAAGCTCTGTGAATGCTCCAGTAAACGCAGTGTTTGCTTCTATATACTATCCATTATTCCTCCCCTCCATTTTATCGCTTTCTCTCTCTCTCTTTCTTTCTCTCTCTCTCTATATATACTCCTGGTTGCGATACTGGTTCATAAATACACGCGAGAGGTACAAAAACATATTTTAACACGTTCCCCCCCACCAAGACAATGTTACCAACTTACACAACAAACGCACTCCTATATCTTCCTTCCAACACTGCTTACTCATCGACTCAATATTGGTGACCAAGGTGTCTAATCGTCAGAGCTGGGTTAAACAATATCACAGTTGATTCACCAGTCAACGTTCGAATCCGGTTTAGTGCACTTGGAAATATTACCTATCATATTATTATTTTGTGTGGCCTCTCTGGAGAAATCCCGGTGAATTCCCTCTTTTTCACGTTATAAAGTTTAGCTCACCGATAGCAAGTGCAAGACTTGTGACTATAAAATATAGTCTAGATGCCAAACTGTGACAAATATCAACACATATGTTAAAATATCTAAGGAGCACCATATAATTATCATATTATCAATGTTTAAATTTTAATTTGCATCCCTCTTTGTCACATTACCCTTTTTGTAGCCACTTGGTCCTCCAGGTTCCCTGAACTTTCATGTGATAGTTTTATATTTTTTTGAAATGTTAATAAACTGTGGCGCACGTAAATATCTTCATCTTGTTCTGTCATCTTTACTGATATCAGTTGTGTGGCGCACCACGTCCCAACACCACAAAGTGGCGAGGAGGAAGAGGAAGTCTGTCCACATTTGGGTTGGGAGAAAGTGAGAAAACCTTTAGTAAACACCACCTCAGCATATGCAGATGAGATTTGAGCCCCAGCCTCTACAGCCAGCCAACCATATTGACGCCTGTACCCGCGTGCCCACCAGTTCAATTACTAACGTAATTACCAACTTACTTCGGTGAGCAGGTTCGCGCCTAAGTTCTGGACAGCAGAAGTGTTTTTTTTAATGTGTGTGTCCGCTTGTATTAAAAGGGATATGATCCCAGCACCTTTCTGGGCCGAGGACGCTCGTGAGTACACCCCAACTCCCCCATACCCTCTTCGAACAATGGGAATCTGGGTGGTTACCATAAGAATGGCTGTGATACCATATAATGATAGCTTTTAAAATGAAATCTCTCTTTACGAATGTAACAACAGCCAGAGATAGCTTCAGGTGATGATTGTATCGACCTTGAGAGGAGATGGATGACGTGGAGTTATCATTTGTAAGGATTGGCGGGGGGTCCGAAATAAGGTCACTAGGAGACTTACCGGCCTTGAGAACAAGAAGACCGTATGTCGCGGATAGAAACATGGGTTGTGCGGGCTGCGTTGTAACATTGATCAGGCGCTCTTTAGAGGAATGATTGTGAGGCTTTCTTGAAGTGAGAAGTCCTGTTTGCACTGTTCTTCCTGTTCATTCTGTTCGTCCAGTTATTCTTGTTCCTCTTGTTCTTTCTGTCAATCTTGTTCATTCTGTTCGTCTTGTTCTTCATGTTCGTCTTGTTCTCCTTGTTCGTCTTGTTAGGCCTGTTCGCTCTATCCCTCTCAAATGATCCGAGGGGTAGGGAGATACAGTGTTGGATTGTGAAATGCAATTCTCGGCATGTTGTAATAATTAAAACGCTAGCCTGATAAGAAGTGTCTATACGCCATCGTTAGGGTGACATTATTGTAATAATTAATTGTATTATTTTATAAATTAAAATTATTAATATTATTATTATTAGCACCGCGTCTTACTACCCGTTCGGGCTATACGCACTTACGCTAATGTGCAATGGTAGGGTGATTGTGAGATGAAATGGAGGACCTACAGTTTAACGTGGAATCCGAACCACGGTGGAGGCCTGGCATTCCCCACATTCACAAGATGTCTTGTCAGAGGTGAAGGAAGGGTTTGGTAATCAGATAAATCTGTGCCGGGACCGAGGATTGAACCCCGGCCGCCAGCACAGAAGTCTGACACCTTACCCCTAGACCACCAGGTCACCTATAAATTAAAAGTTCTTGTTTTTTTTATATAGTCTTTTACATGCATTTTATATTTTGATAAAAGCCCGACTATTGCGTTAAATGACTGTTAGCTATAGGTCTTCTTGTCAAGACGGAAGGATCCCCAGTAGTGAAGAGATGTGAGCATTTGAAGGGGTATATCAAGCGACATTTCCTTCTCGAAGCTTCCTAAAAGAAAAGGGGTGAGGTCATCCAGGTGCGTCGTCTTTTTAAACAGAGACGTAGAAAGATTTCACCAAACCTTGAAACTCGACAGTTCAACACAAATAAATCTTACTACCCGCTCGAATATTAAATAACGTAATTTTGAATATAGATTTGAATAATAAATTATTGATATGTATAATTCCATATCGTTACAATGTTCTCTATAATGAGCTGTAATGTTTGCTGGTTATATTATTCCACTTGCAGATATAACTTTTGCACACGCTCCTGCCAAGCGAGTGCTCATTATTTTGATTATAAATAACAAATTACGTCAACCCTCTTCGGTGGTCAACTGGTATAGTGCGTCAATCTCGCAATACACTGGAGTGACGATAACGGATAGATTGAAACTCGAATCCTGGTCAGATGTACTGATGAAAACTTTTCACTTAATGGTATCATACTCTCGCTTCACGCAAATGTGGGTACATTTACTCTAAAACCCTTTTTTTTCATCCATATTTACTAATGAAATAAATATGTGCCTATAACTCGAACATAATAAGACGCCGTGAAAACAAAAACTATCATAAGAGGAAATATTTTAGGCCCAAATAGTGTCGAATTAGGCCTTCACTCAGACTCCCTAACCACTTAGACACGAACTCTTGATGGAATCATTAATTTGTGCCCTTAGCTTCAAAATAATAACTAGTGTAGTTTGTCGGATGGACCCAATTTTAAACTAATAACACACATTTCTCTGGTCTGAAGATGAATCCGTTGAAATGAATGATAATAAATATCTGAGCGTGTCTCCATTTCCAAGGAAGCCACCTCGACTGGGAGGCTGCTATTAACACTTGTTTATCACGATATGGATTGTTTCAAGGCGGGGAGGTAACTTCTGATTACAAGGTCGGCACAATTGCTGGAAATATTCTCACTGCTTCTATAAACGTATCATTACTTCAATATGATCTTTGAAATCAGAGGTGGTCAGTAATATAGCTCATATCTCATGTATCAGTCTTACCTTGACTGACTACACTATGACCCTATCTTATAAGCTGCACCATAGTGGAACCACGTGAGGTAGCAGTCTTACCTTGACTGATTACACTATGACTATCTTATAAGCTGCACCATAGTGGAACCAAGCAAGGTAGCAGTCTATACCTTGACTGATTACACTATGGCCCTATCTTATAAGCTACACCATAGTGGAACCAAGCAAGTTAGCAGTCTCACCTTGACTGGTTACACTATGACTATCTTATAAGCTACACCATAGTGGAACCAAGCAAGGTAGCAGTCTCACCTTGACTGGTTACACTATTACCCTATCTTACAAGCTACATCATAGTGGAACCAAGCAAGGTAGCAGTCTTACCTTGACTGATTATACTATGACTGTCTTATAAGCTGCACCATAGTGGAACCAAGCAAGGTATCAGTCTTACCTTGACTGATTATACTATTACCCTATATTATATTCTACATCATAGTGGAACCAAGCAAGGTATCAGTCTTACCTTGACTGGTTACACTATGACTATCTTATAAGCTGCACCATAGTGGAACCAAGCAAGCTTAGCCACCACCTTACAGGTTAAACGAAGGGTACACTCAAAATCCAAAATAAATAGTTCAATGTGAGCCACTGAAATCAACAAATCTGTGCTTGAGAGCTGGGCTATAACCCAGAAGGTCAGGGTTTCACTCCCTGGTATGGTCTCTGGCCCACTTCTTACTATCCATCTGGGATATCCACTCTTGATTACATAAGGACTGTAGAGATGAGGAAGGTAAAAAAAAGGGGAGACTCACCCGCATTTGCGTAGCGGAAGAGTGATAAACCATTTATGGAGAAAAAAAAATTATTACACTCTGCCGGGACTCGAACCTCAAATTCTCCACTATATACACGTCAGTCCACCGTGATGATGATGATCACCCAAGGTGGTCACGATATTTTACATTTCCTATTCCGCCAAATGATGGTACATTTAATTAATTTTCTGAATAATACTTAATTCACAAAGAATAAGAGCGAGTGATATCGATGAGCCAACCGATACTTATAACCAACCACACACTGGGCGGAACTAGACAATCCCTGCCCAACAGAGTGTGTCGACCATTTGTAAGATGTGCACGCACACACGCACCTAAGAGAATATGGTAGACGCGGTAGAATTTAAAGACTGTAATAACACACATTTAGGATTCTGATCTACACGATCATAGAACAGTGTGGTACACTCTGCTTGAATAGTGAACACTTGGGGATAGCCTGACTCACAAGGAGGTTTTACGATAGCAGGACTCACAAGGAGGTTGTACGATAGCAAGACTCACAAGGAGGTTGTATAATAGCAAGACTCACAAGGAGGTTGTAAGATAGCAAGACTCACAAGGAGGTTGTAAGATAGCAAAACTCACAAGGAGGTTGTACGATAGCAAGACTCACAAGGTGGTTGTATGATACCGTGACTCACAAGGAGGTTGTATGATACCGTGACTCACAAGGAGGTTGTAAGATAGCAAGACTCACCAGAAGGTTTTATGATAGCAAGACTCACAAGGAGGTTGTACGATAGCAAGACTCACAAGGAGGTTGTATAATAGCAAGACTCACAAGGAGGTTGTATGATAGCAGGACTCACCAGAAGGTTTTATGATAGCAGGACTCACAAGGAGGTTGTATGATAGCAGGACTCACAAGGAGGTTGTATAATAGCAAGACTCACAAGGAGGTTGTATAATAGCAAGACTCACAAGGAGGTTGTAAGATAGCAAGACTCACAAGGAGGTTGTAAAGATAGCAAAACTCACAAGGAGGTTGTACGATAGCAAGACTCACAAGGTGGTTGTATGATACCGTGACTCACAAGGAGGTTGTATGATACCGTGACTCACAAGGAGGTTGTAAGATAGCAAGACTCACCAGAAGGTTTTATGATAGCAAGACTCACAAGGAGGTTGTACGATAGCAAGACTCACAAGGAGGTTGTATAATAGCAAGACTCACAAGGAGGTTGTATGATAGCAGGACTCACCAGAAGGTTTTATGATAGCAGGACTCACAAGGAGGTTGTATGATAGCAGGACTCACAAGGAGGTTGTATAATAGCAAGACTCACAAGGAGGTTGTATAATAGCAAGACTCACAAGGAGGTTGTAAGATAGCAAGACTCACAAGGAGGTTGTATAATAGCAAGACTCACAAGGAGGTTGTAAGATAGCAAGACTCACAAGGAGGTTGTATGATAGCAAGACTCACAAGGAGGTTGTACGAAGATCCCATGTGAGGACTACACACCCTGCCTCCAGTTGGGAACCCACGAGTAATCCAAGCACGCAGTCGCTCCAGATGGCTCACATTCCTCGGACACAAATCACCCCAATGGCTCGTTTCTCCGTTCCCATGATGCACGACGGTCCGTTCCGGACACAATGACTGGAGCTGACGAGATGGAGTCTAGTATAGTCCCTGTCCAGACACTTCGAGGACTGTATAGTACAGTCAATGAATGCTTTATCTGACAAATATGTCCAGACAGTAGCCTGTACATATTTATCTGGAAAAGTGGAGAGATCTGACGTCACCAGGAAGTCCAAGTACGTTACAAGTGTTCACTCCCAAGAGTAACAATACATACTTTAATTATGTTCCCATAGTAGATAAATTGATTCAAGATTCACCGCGTCACAGCATTCCAACAACTTTGTCAGCATTCCCCTTCGGCCTTTTAATACTCATTCCTTTTAAAACAATCCACTAACTAGCAAAACTACCAACATTAGTTGGAAAACATAGCAAATATCAGTTCCTCCACCAACACCCCTCTCTCTCCCGTTAGCTGAGAACGAGCTCTCCTATAACTCATACTTAATAGTTAGCTGTACATTAGACCTACTATTTGAACTTTGAATCCCTGGGCTATCAGAAGACCTAAAAACATTTATATCCCACCAAGGTTTGAACTAAGACCCTAGAGTTCTGGTAATCCAATCCACAGCCTCAAGTTTTATGTTTATTTTTATCTTCAAACTGTTCGGGCCGTCCTTCACTTCCCTCCCACCCCCTCTCTCTGATGATGATGATGCTACTGTGTGGTATAGGTTGTTAATGAACACATGCAAGTGTCGGTTCTAATTACTTCATTATGATAATGACCTCACAAGGCAGACTGTAGCCAGTGGATGGAGATAGGTGATCACTTCTCTGGAGCCTCTCATTGTCTACTCTTGTAGTGTACCTCCTCCTACCTGCGTCTAGCGTGAATCTTCAGAACTACAAGACCCACGCAGGGGGGCCTCCTATTTAGATTCCTTTTACTGAAATTAAATGAACAATAAATACTTTCATACAATATCTTCTCTTCTCGCGTCCTATTGGAAGGGGGTGTATTAAATCAAAATAACAATCTCGGTTTCTTCCGAGGGGATATTTTATGGCTCCAATTTAATTCCGTAACTCGTGTAAGGAACCACCGCTGAGTCTGTCTTGAGTTGGGATGGGGAGGGGGAGGTTGACCCCCCACCGAGATATGAGTGGTAACATTCTCTAGGGTATGTTCTACACACTCTACCAGGCTAGTGAAGATACAACCTGTCTTACCGCCTGTGTTACCACCTGTCTTACCACCTGTCAAAGATAAGAGTGGCTACAATCTCTAGGATATGTTCTACACACTCTACCAGACTAGTGAAGATACAACCTGTCTTACCACCTTTCTTAGCACCTGTCAAAGATATGAGTGGCTACAATCTCTAGGATATGTTCTACACACTCTACCAGGCTAGTGAAAATACAACCAGACCTACCACCTGTCTTACCACCTGTCAATGATATGAGTGGCTACAATCTCTAGGATATGTTCTACACACTCTACCAGGCTAGTGAAAATACAACCTGTCTTACCACCTTTCTTACCACCTGTCAAAGATATGAGTGGCTACAATCTCTAGGATATGTTCTACACACTCTAACCAGGTTAGTGAAGATACAACCAGTATTACCACCTGTCTTACCATCTGTCTTACCACCTGTCAAAGATATGAGTGGCTAAAATCTCTAGGATATGTTCTACACACTCTACCAGGCTAGTGAAGATACAACCTGTCTTACCGCCTGTCTTACCACCTGTCTTACCACCTGTCAAAGATATGAGTGGCTACAATCTCTAGGATATGTTCTACACTTGTTAGAGTAGTAATTGTTGGTCAGTGATCAGCTTGTATCGACCCATCCTCACTGTACAGTGACAGGAAGAGAGTCCCACGGGGTTGTGTTCCCAGACTTGTCACGCCACGTGGCGGCCACGTTGGGGGACCGTGCTCAGACCAGTGACATGAGCACAGAGGGGGGAGGACACATGCTTACTACGGTCATCTGTCATACACATACAAGGACCAGGGGAGGGGGGGATATTCACTTGTTGAACACGTGGGAGGCTCAAAACCTGGCCTAACTTACAATACTCGATATTTTATCAGGAACGTTATTGGTTCTCCCTATTATTTCAGAGACAGGGAGGTTTAGTGAAAATGCAACCCGCACATAAACCATCTCCAGTATACCAGACTGAGATCTAACTTTGACCTTCCTATCACTGATAGTCCCATTTATCACTCAATGTTGAGACTGACGCCTTATAATATATGACCACTAGCACCCTAAGTACATTATCTTGTACTCCCCTTCAAGAGAAAGCGGATATGTTAGATCCAGGGCAATATCTGCAATAGGTTCAGGCGCCAGCGATGTCTTGTCCTGACGACCGCGTGGTCAGAGAGACTGTCTACGAGTCCAAAGAAACTGGGTTTGAGCCCAAAATACCCATAAAACAAGTTGGCCTTATACAACCCAAATATTTCACTTCATTTGATTGTGGTATACGATTATGTATCAAGTATTATTGATTAAGCTAGTTTGTAAGTTGCGTGATTCTTATTCCTCTGCTTAGAAAGTGGACGTTATATAAACCAAATTAAAATCGTGTTGATCCAAAATGTTTGTAATTTTTACTAGAATATTTAAATTGCACTTTTTGCATATACAGATTATATCAACACACAACTTACAAGCTAGCTAATGTTGGAGAGCACTCCCAGTTCTACATATCCAGCGTTTTAACTCGGTCAAAGGACCGTATCGTAGTCTCGGGGCTACCACTTCTAGCGCTCAGCCACGGGAACGGTTTGAAAGTCAGTATCCGGTCTACTTACTCATCTAGATGTCCAGTGTTCGATCCTTGGCCACAAACCACGACCCAGTGGCTAATCCCCACAAGAGCGATGTAGATAGCGCCTGATATTTCCTAAGGTAGGTGACCAAGAACATTTCTCTGTGCGGAGGGTTGCAGCAAGTCAAAACCACAAGGAGAACTTTTGAGATACGCGTGGCTCTCTTATCTACTGGCGAGAATCCCGTAATATTGTTGGAACGTACGCCTGTATTTACATCCTGTGGGTCATGGGATCTACCCTTTATATATTACACACACACACACACACACACACACACACACACACACACACACACACACACACACTGTGCTAAACACGTGTCGTCACACAACAGACTCTATCAGACACGTGGCATCATACAACAGACTAGTTCTAGAAATGATGCATGCGATCTTGTCCGAATGTATGTTTGATGTTTGGATTTTGATAGAAGTGATATAACCTAGATATAAATCTTTAAGAATATAGCACGTGATCAAATTAAGCTATAATTCAATTTGCCTAGGAAGAACCTTATCTGATAGTTAGAAAAACTACTATAATTATTTTCATGTATTCATATCTCAAGTAATGTGATCTACAGCTGTCACTTTTGATATATATTATCAATACATAAATAACAACAACAATAATAATAATGTTATCAATGATTGCCGAAAAAAAGAATGTTTGTTGTAGGTCCTTACTATGAAAATTGATCTGTCGTCTCGAAAGTTTTAAATTATTTTCTCTTTTCCAAAAATACAATGATTGTGGCCATGCGGTCTAAGGTATCAGTATAGTAGTAGTAGAAGGGAATGCCAGTGACGTGGAGGTCAAGGTTTGAATCCTGGTTGGTACTGATGTGGCTAGCTTTCCACGTGTGACTTACCCCTGCGTTTTTTACAACCCCCTCATCACAATAATACGGGTGTATTTACTCTAAAAAGATGTTACCCAAACAATGGTCAACGGGATCGTTATTACCGGTCAACAAATATATATTTTTTTAGTTGTGGGTTATTCTTGTATTTTAGGAACGCATGTTAAAAAGATTCCAACTTCTTTTTAATGAGAAACAATCTTATTTTTTAAATAACTACCATTATATATTAATTTGATCCATTCGTGGGTAAAACGTATTTTAGCTCATGGGATGGTCACACTAACCCTTTAAACCTCAACCACAGGTTTGAGACACTAATTTGTTTGTTTATTTATGTACTCATGGGTCAAATTAAACTTAATATAAACATGAAATCAATGCGCTGATCATATTAGAAACTGCTATAACTAGTTTACACAAGTAACAATTACAAAAAATTGATTCAAGGAAAGTTGGTAAAAATTGATAAATATAAATTGTTTATGAAATAGTATACTCTAGAGATTTGCTCTATCAAGTACCTTCTATTGAGCAATATGGACTTGTACCTTAATCCCTGTACCTTGACGATCCTTCAATCACTGTAGCTTGAAGATCCCTCAATCACTGTAGCTTGAATATCCTTCAATCACTGTAGCTTGAATATCCCTCAATCACTGTAGCTTGAATATCCTTCAATCACTGTAGCTTGAA
>CABFOW010003441.1:44676-67353 GCA_902141385.1 Timema californicum
CTTAAGAGTTATAACATACACATATTACTACACAAAGATCATAACACACATATATTCCACGAGGGTTATAAAATAAACATATTACTACACAACGATCATAACACACACATATTCCACGAGGGTTATAAAATACACATATTACTACACAAAGATCATAACACACATATATTCCACGAAGGTTATAAAATACACATATTTCTTAAGAGTTATAACATACACATATTACTACACAAAGATCATAGCACACACATATTCCACGAGGGTTATAACACACACATATTCACGAGGAGGTATTTAACACACACATTATAAAATCACACAACTTATAAATTATCTTGTTCCTACAATAGACACAACACCAGTCCCCCGGACATTAATTAATCATTGTGAAGAGGGAATCTCTAATCTCTTCAATGACACGTTTTCTGTCTTGCCAAGATTAGACCCGCTCGCTCCAGTAGTCAGACGCGCTACCAGCTACGAAGAGATCGCAATCACATCACAGGGGGTGATGATGCTGGGCAGTTTGTACAGTCTACAGTCACACTGGTGGTCACATGGGCTAAGGTGCTGGTCTTGTCTGCTCTAGTTTGCCAATGAATGGTAGGTTGGGGATTGAAACCCGGCTGGGTTAAGCCGAGGCAGTTATCTCAAATGGTTTTCCAACTCTTTCCTCCTCTCAAGTACCGGTACATTTCTTCCAAAATTATCTCCTATTCATCTCTATTTCACCAGTTAGATATGTGTATAACTTGGATGGGTGGTAAGACTTTGAGCACACACACACACACACTCTATAAAGAAACTACCAGCCAAACCCACGCCCGTCAGTTTATCACCGTGGAAAGAGGATTTCTCAAATGAATGTATTTCAGATCCTCCCGGGGATCGAACTGTGAGCCCTGAGTTCACCGGAGAGACGCGATACCAGCTGATCCAAGGAATACTAACATAAATACAAAGTTGGAGAGCTCACTCACTATCTTATTAAAGAAAGAGCCTTTGTTTATTTTTTCCAGTTGGTTTAATTTAATTAGTTTTATGAGGTCATGAGAATTCTCGACACAAAGCCAGTGGATCGAGACTAGACTCGAACCAGAAGCGAGCAAGTACCGCTGGTATGTCATCTTTTCTTAGTGAAGCCATTAAAAATGTTTGCGAGATTGCAAAAGCCACTTTGGTCCCTGTATTCCCCACCCGCCTCGCCAATCTAACAAAAAGTAATTCTCTTGTTGTTTTTTTTCTACCTCAGAGCTTGGAGGAAAGATTGTTGGGGGGGGGGCGGGGGGGGGGTTCTCAGCCCAATCTCTGGGAGCACTCGAACGAGAACATTAGAGAGAATACAGACATCTTGGATCGTTCAGAAAGTTGTCTTTATGGCTTTAGATTCAATATAAAATCAGTGGTTTAATTTTTTTTTAATATTTAGCACCGCGTCTTACTACCCGTTCGGGTTATACGCTTTAGTACTAATTACTCTAATGTATTAGGAATTTGGAAGGTTGAATTAGAGGAAGTGAACCCGCATTTGCGTGGAGAAAGAGTGGAAAACCATTTAGGAAAAACCACCCCCAGTTCACCCGACCGAGATTCGAACCTAGATCTCCCCGTCCTCGGAAGTCGAGCAGCTCAACACGACAAACGCGTCAGCCAACTACACCACCAAGGCGGGTCAGTGGTGTAAAGTTGAGTAAAATTTATTGTAAATATTTTTACTTTTTTTTTATCCTGCTCTAAGTAGCTATTCGGGCTATCGCCATATTTAAATTAATCTTAAAGTGTTTAGTAAGTTAGGATGTAGAGGAAATTTACCCGCATTTGCGTGGAGAAATAAAGTCGGTAAACCACTGAGTAAAATACCCCACAGTTCATGCGGCCGGGTCTCGAACCCCAGATTTTCTCATTTCTGTCTCTAACAATCCAGACCAGATTGATATCTTAACAACATTATTAAAATGTTAATGTGTTTGTTTTGGTTAGAATTAATAACTAAAATGTAATAATGAAACAATAGCCGAAACTATTGTTGATGCATTTTAGTGGGGATATTCCTTCTTAGATATCATATTCTGAAAATTGAAAAATGACACCTGGACACGGGAATCGGGTTCGATTCCCGTGTCCAGGTGTCATTTTTCAATTTTCAGAATATGATATAAAATGTAATAGCTTGAACCAATATTTATAATGTTGTGTTCATCGTTTGTTTCATACGTCAAAGCAAATTTAAATATTAAATTTTAGTTTTATTTATGATATAAACAATACGTACAGGTTTAAAACCTTTGAAAAATATAATATCAAAGATTAATCCATATCTACGAATATTTGTACAGCCTTCAAATGTAAAATTTTAATTCCACATGAAATGACGTTCACAAACAATATAAACGATGAAGATTTATATAAAATGTTTTCAAATTTGGTCCAAGAGAAATGTGAATGTGTATTAAGCGAGTCCTAGAAGTGAATACTCATTCAGTTATTGTTGAGTACTCTAAAATCCAGGCTTATGCAAGATATTACATCTGGAAAATGATGAAAATAATTCCAGTAAATATTTATTATTCTCGCTAGCAGCTTTGATAAGTTTAAGTATATGAAGCCAAATAATTAGAATTCAAATATAACAAATATGTAGGAAAAGACATTATTAATTCTCGCAAACTTTGAAACTTGTTGCATTTTCGATCAAGCTCACAGATTAAATATTTTTTCTGTAAATATTTGTTGTGGCTTTTAGTTTTTGGTCGTAGTGATTGCATTTGTACAGTTATAAATTACTTATGTTGATTTATTAGAGATTTTTGGACATTACATAACAACGTTGTGGACATTATTTATTTATTAGTTCTGTATGAGCTCGGCACACAAACAAAAAAGAGTAAGACAACGGACAGAAGATAAATAATGGAAGAGAAAAGATAAGGACAAAGAGAGTGTACAAAGGTTAATTTTATACACACACACACACACACACACATATAGGTGTTTTTGTAACTCAAGGAAGGGTCTAAACGAGATCAAACTATATTTTCACAAAATATTATAATATATCAACCAACGAAGAATAAAATACAAATCCACCAAGATTCGCTGGAGAAATATTATCTCTTTGGTTTTACCGGTCTCCGAGTACTATTATCCCAACATACTATTGGACACAAATAATTGAGTCGGCTGTTTTGAAAAGGGCATGAGTCATATATTTGATCAAATTGTGTTACCGTGGTTTTTCAATTCTTCACCCCTAAACTCAGTCTGTGAGAAAGAGGCACATGTCCCATTTTCCATTGTCGAGATTTAACTGGCTTCTCTTCAACGTTACATTCGAAAACGGCACGAGTCACGGACATTTACTCCTTTCAAAACAAACAAATTATACTGAAGTGCCCTTTTCAAAACCTACTATGAGATGGAACTTGCAGTGCTATATAGCATGGTATCCTCTCACTGAGTTCTCTACTTAGCATGCCAATAATAAGTCTATACAGTGTTAGATGGAGCACACAGTCCTATCTAACGTTTTATCTTCGTAATAGATTTGATGATTAATACGTTTTACTTATCTGTTAAAAGGTTATTTATATTTAGCACCGCGTCTTACTACCCGTTCGGGTTATACGCTTTAAGTACTAATTACACTAATTGATTAGGAATTGAGAAGGTTGAATTAGAGGAAGTGAACCCACATTTGCGTGGAGGGATAGTGGAAAACCATTTAGGAAAAATCATCCCCAGTTCACCCGACCGAGATTCGAACCTCGATCTCCCCGTCCTCACGACAAGCGTGTTAGCCAACTACGCCACCGAGGCGGGTAAAAGGTTATTTAAGTTTCTGTTGGTGTAATACTATTAGAAAGATGTTAATATGTCTTCAAGTGGACGTGAATATCAACCTAAGAAAATAAAAAGAGCACAAAGAAATTGTGGTGAGTACAGACAGGAGCGTATTAAGGTTGCAAAGGTGAAAGGTTATCAACATGAACATTACAGAGGGAAAAAAGTTTCTTCTAGGATAATTGGAAAGAGCTCTAAGTGTAAAGGAAAGTGCTTTGAAAAATTTAATTCAAATGATCTAATTGAGCTACTTACAAGTTTAAACGACATGGAGTTGAAAAATATACAGTGTGTATACCTTCAAGGTCAAATCAAATGTTTAGCTGTAAAACGATGGGGGCCACGTATAAATGGCCCAAATTTAAGGCCAATTAATTATGCTTATTATGTAAATCTCCATGAGCAGAAGTTAAAATTGTGCAAAAACGCATTTATAAGTATTTTTGGTGTAGTGGCGAAAAGAATAGGACGTTTGTGTGGGTTTCTTGCTACAGGGAAAAACCCCACATATGGAAGAGGAAAATTGGGAGAAAGTCGCCGTACACTGCACCCTGATGTGTACGATAAAGTAATTACACATATCAGTTCCTTTGACGTGAAAGTGTCGCACTATTCCGGCCAACACATTAAATATCTAAAGGCTATGCTGAATATTAAGATCATGCATTCATTGTTCATACAGAACTACCCTGATATGAATGTTAACTTCTCCTTATATCATAAGGTATTTCACGAACATTTTAATCTGCGGTTTGGAAGGCCACAAGTAGATGTGTGCGGAAAGCGCGAAGAGATAGGTCAGGAAATAAAGAATTCACAACTGAACTAAGTAATGAAACGGGTTGCTTCAGCAGAAAACCTCGTTCACATCAGAAGAAGCCAAATGTTTTACACAAAAATCAAAGAAATACTACTTAAGTCAAAACAGGAGGAGCAAGTTATTGTAATTTCTATGGATTTCATGCAAAATATGCCACTACCTAATATACCTGTGCAAGAGGTATTATATTACCGGCAGTTGTGGGTCAATGTCTTTGGAATAAGGAATTTCAAGACTGTTAAGTTCCACTTTTACCTGTACCAAGAGGGCATTGCAAAAAAGGGACCAAACAAAGTGTGTTCACACCTGCACCGTTATATCACCAATGAGATTCCTGAATTTACTAGGGAACTGAACATTTTTTTCAGATGGGTGTCCTGGGCAGAACCGCAACAACACAGTAACACGTTTTCTACTCTACTTGACAGATAGTGAAATATTTGACAAGACATATCAATACTCTCCCAAATGAGGGCATAGTTTCCTTCCCTGTGACAGGGACGTTTCTGTCATAAAAGGAAATTACGACATTCAGACAGAATGACGAGTATTCAACGCTCATTGCAGAATCGAGTAACCTGGGAAACTTCACAGTTGAATTGCTAACAACAAATTTGGTTTTGGATTTTAAGAGCTGGTGGAATAAGTACTACAAAAAGTATGTAATCTCAAGAGAAACAGCAGTCCATGCAGCCTCGTAAAGGTAAATTGTCCTTTCAAGTGTCAACATTCTTCCATTATCAGTATTGTAACAAGACAGCAGGAACTTTAATCTCCAAGGAACATATAGATGACTTACTTTCTCCTAGGTTTAATTTGCAGTGCATCTCTCTAATACCTGCATTTCTAAATGAGATGGATTATGGTGACAAGCGTCCAAAAAATTGTAGGACATTGAGAAGCTTGTAAAATACATCCCACAAGTCGCCAAAGATTTAGATGATGAAATCATTACATGGCCAACGACAGATGCAATAGAAGATGATGGAGACCTCTAAATGGTACGATAGGACACCAATAGCATGAACTTGTGTGTTATTTACTTAGTCCCTTAATATAAGTGATAGTTTTTACCAAAAAGAAGTTTAAAAAATTTCTTACATTTTCTATTTTTACCAAAATTGTTCGAAACTATTAGGAATTCGTTTTGAACTTGTAAATCAGCATAATTAACCTTGCCTGTTATCTGGGAAGTTCAATGCAATGTGGAAATGACCACAATATAACAATATAGCTTAAAATATTGTTGTAAATTTACTATACATGTATGTTTACAAAGAATAGTGTCAGAGATAATTATATAACATAGAGAATGAGAAATTAGGTCTTAATATGTGTCATTATGGAGCATTAAAAACATTGTTAAATGTTACAGTGTGAGTTAGTTTTGAAATGGGCCCAAGTCCATGATATTTTTTATTTATTTTTTCAGAAATGTTATGGTAATTTATTCAACAGTACATATCTAAAAGTTATCCAGTAACCAACTAGCTAAAGTTGCATGGCTCTAAATCAATAACTATTCCGTTGACACAGTTTTTTGTCTCTCCTATAAAATTGACCTCTAGGGACTTGTTCCATTTTCAAAATAAGCAATTTACATAATTATTATAGAAGTTGGATTATTATCGTACAGTTGGAAATGCTTCTCAGCGTAGTTGGTCAACACACAATAACATCATTGCCAACTCAACAACCGTAAATTATGTTTCTTTCTACCTCAACTGTAAAGTACAGGAGTCGGCTTTTAGTTGGTAATTGCTTCAATAAAGTCTAACTGGCCTTAAAAGAAACTTTATTAGGTAGTTCACTTGTTAAGTATAGGCCTGTAATTTATTGGAAAGTTGGTAATCGGTCAATTTAACGCCAACCAAAATGAAAATAAGGACGATTAAAACACAAGAGTTGTGTCTTTCTTTGCTAAATGACTGTTTCTAATGTGCTCCATTGCACCAGGAGGATTGTGGGAGGATGTGGAAATCACGTTCTTCCCTCCCCTCACCGCCCCTGTTAATTGCGGGGGGCGCGATTCAAGTTTTCCCCACCGGGGAAGTGAAAAGGCGGTTATTTTCCCCTTCGTCCGCCCTATGTAGCGAGGGACCGTGATATAGCATTTTGTGTTTCGAGTTTAGAGTCCCAGGTGGTTGTCATTAGAAGATGGCGAGTCTCCACCCCTCCGTAGCTAAGAGGGAGGGAGGTAGAGAAACGTGCTACCAACCCCACCATACAAATATTAGAATCGGTAATAATACTCAGCACCGCGTCTTACTACCCGTTAGGATTGTACGCTTAAGTACTAAAATGCTAATGGTTAGAAATTGTGAGGGTTTAATATAGAGGAAGTGAGCCCGCATTTTCGTGGAGGAATATTGGAAACCCATTTTAGGAAAACCACCCTCATTACACTCGACCGAGATTCGAACCCCGATCTCCCCATCATTGGCGGTCTAGTTTACTGCGAGAGTAGCGTCTTAGACCATGCGGCCACAGAAGTGGGTACTAGCACTTTTCTGGAGGAATTAACCCTAATTTTCTCAAATCAAATAATTATTACTAGCATAGGCCTAATTGTGAAGTTTACTGTAGCTGCAGCAAAAGTAATCAAAATAATCATTCTAAAAAACTATTATTTGAGAGTTTTTATTGACCAGCTCACACTAAGCTCGTTCTTTAAAGCAGTAAACACAATAGCGCTTGACGTATCCAGCCGGGGTCTGAACCAGTGATAGTCAATTATGACGAACACACACTTTACCACTTTACTATCATTCCAATAATTATAATGTTCAGTTTGAGACATTTCCAAAATTAGGTACATCGTTGCTACGACAGCTTGGCTCTCTAGTATTTTTAATAAAAAGTATTGTGATGGCGAAATAAACTATTCCTAGATTATGATGAATTTTTAAGTTTTTTGTGAACGTGAACCCCAAAAATCGAATTTTACAATTTTGTGTGTCCCCACGTATATTTGTCTAACAGTCTGCCTGTCCCTGGCTACGTATCCAAAATGTTTTGATAGATTTTGTTCTAACTTGATACTTATTTAGATTTTAAAGGGCTGTACCACAAATTTTTTTTTACCCTGGCCTTTCAATCAAGTGTAGTTTATTGATAAGTAAACTTTTTTTGACTCAATTTTCTTTTCTAGAAATGGCTTTAACGATTTTGTTTAGAATGCATGCCTAGGATTTGTTTGACACGACAAATAGTTTTTGGGCTAAAATTGTTTGCAGGGTATAATTTACTGAAGGGAAATTTTTTGAAAAGTTTAGGTATTTTGAAAATAGATCTAACGATTTTGTTCAAAATATTTATGTATTTGGAAATTGTTTGGTATACCAAATAACAATGAATGTTTATTTTTTATTGGGGTAGAAACTCATCTATGGGTAGTTTACTGATGGCTTATTGATTTTACAAGAACTTGAAAAATTTAAAAAATGGCTTTAACGATTTCTTTAAGTATGGGTATAGTGGCAGAGTTTTACATGATAAATAGCCCTGTATATTTGGTTTTGGATAAAAATTTGACCAAGGGTCATTTACTGATGAGTGAATTTTGAAAATTGCTTAAAATCTGCATTATATCTGGGAGTGTTTGACATGAACATAACAAATAGTGCTCTATATTTGTTGTTGAGGTGAAAAAGTTGGATATGATGGATATGATGTATTTTTGAAAATTGCATAGTAAAAAAAAGGGCTTTGGTGATTTGATTCAAAATGGGTATCTTCTAAGTTGTTTGTGTTATTAACAATTAAATAGACTTAATTTATAGAAAAAATCATTTAGCAGTATTTAACTAGTGAAAGATTTTTGTAAAAGTTTATGATTTTGAAAATAGTTTTAATGATTTGGTTCAAAATGGTTTTTGGGGGACTATTTTACGTTATAAATAATAATATAATTACATTTATCTAAAATAAATTAATTTAAGGGTAGTTTTATCTACAAGTTATATACAATTTGAATTTTTTTTAAAATGGATTTTAAACATTTAATTCAAAATAGGAATCTGGGAATTGTTTTTCATGATAAATAAGAATGAGTTTTTATTTTTACAAATAACAAATAATTTTAGGGTAGTTTACAAAGTGTTTATTTTGAAAAAATATATATATATATATATTTGAACAATTTGGTTTGAAAGTGATATAAATAGCGATTATTGTGATTAATAAGAAGATATGTTTGTTTTTATGAGTAAAACATACTTAAGAGTAGTCTACTCAAAAGAGTTTTTTTTAAATCATCTTCGATGCAATAGCACACAATAAGACAAAGTTTTTCGCAATAAGTCGTAAAAATTGTTTATCACGGCGTTTTACTGTCCGTCCAGGTTATACGCTTAAGTACTGGTTACGCTAATGGATTAGAAATTGAGAAGTTGGAATCTAGAGGAAGTGAGCCCACATTTGCGTGGAGGGAGAATGGAAAACAATTTAAGGTAAACCAACCCCAGTTCACCCGAGCGAGATTTTAACCTTGATCTCACCGTCCTCGGCAGTCTAGCTCAACACGAAACTAGTAAGTTAGCCAACTACGCCACCGAGGTGTGTAGGTTGCTTGGTTAGATGTGCTCAGAATATTACATTTTTAAAATGATATATTCACAACAAGATGTGATTTTTTTTAAAAACAAATTAGTCCAAAACATGTGCCATTATATTATGTTATATTATCTACATCTATATATTGGGAATGCCAGGCCTCCACCGTGGTTCGGATCCCACGTTAAACTGTAGGTCCTCCATTTCATCTCACAATCACCCTACCATTACACATTAGCGTAAGTGCGTATAACCCGAACGGGTAGTAAGACGCGGTGCTAATAGTAATAATAATAATAATATAACTGTATTAACTAAACTGAGATTAGCTTAACCTATAAATGGATACATCCTTGAAATAATACAAACCTTTGTTTCACAAATAAATAGCTTTCTTCTAACTTACGTGTTAGCACATTCATTTTATCAATTTTATTTAAGTGGCTGTTTTTCGTTGAGAATAACTAAATTAAACAACATTGTAACACATTGTGATTTTGTTTCAATTTTATCTTGACATTCATATAATGTTGGTCATTGGATTATTTTCATTACTAAACTGTATTGTAATGGGAGTGGGTGACCTGCCCGGGGCTCGCGGGCAGTTAACACGTCACCGTGTGAGCCGTGAGTGCTTTTCACGATATTTGGGTGAGCTGATGAATAAACAAGATTGAAAATAGACACGGAATAGTCAAGGTTTTGATTACTAAAAATAAAACAGCGTATACACTGATTAAAATACAACTTAACAAGTGACTAAATTAAATAATTAGAGTCATAATTAATTTTGTAAATTTGTAGTACTGAAAGAACACATAAAATATAAATAAATTAAATAAACAACTTAATAACTATGAAACACATAATAAATATTCAATTATTTAAATTAGTCCCAAAAATGTTCTTTATTAACATAGTTCACCGTAACAATCAATGTCCACCTCATCCGTGTCATTCGATTAAATCGCCCGCGCACGACACACTGCGCTGACACACGTTACGCGAACGCTAGACTCGCTGATTCACTCGCTAGACACGGTGGAAACACTGGCCCACTCGCTGGACACACTAGGTCAAATACTGGACACGTTAGACTACTTACTGGACACGCTAGCCCACACACCGGACACACTGACCCACTCACTTGACACTGGTCCATACACTGGACCAATTAGCTCACACAATGAACATGCTGGCCCACTCACTGGACACACTGACCCACTCACTTGACACTGGTCCATACACTGGACCAATTAGCTCACACAATGAACATGCTAGCCCACACACCGGACACACTGACCCACTCACTTGACACTGGTCCATACACTGGACCAATTAGCTCACACAATGAACATGCTGGCCCACTCACTGGACACGCTGGCACCCTTGCTGGACACGCTAGCTCTCACCCTGGACATATAAGCCCATTCACTGAACACGTTGCCAACTTCCAGACACGCTAGTCCACTCACTTGGCTAGCCTTGACTCGGACTGGAGATCCCTTGCTAACCGCCGACCGTGTATATATAGGGATCATAGTTGATAGTCTGGAATCCTCAATATCTAAACTACTCTACTGTATTCAAATAAAACTAGCCCAGATTCTTTTAAATGTGCCCCCTTTCTTTCAATTACTCTCCCCTCTGTCTCGTCAAATTCCCCTGGCAGTGAGGCTGGCTGCATACCTGCTAGACAAGGATGGCGATAGAGAGAATAGAGAGGGCCAACAAATTAAGAGCACGCAGGTCCCACACTCTAACACTAAACGTATTGCCCGAACGGGTAGTAAGATGCGGTGCTAAGTATGAATATTATCAAACACTAGTCTCGTTACAGTATTACTCTTAGCTCCTGTGGTCACGTGACGAGCTATATTAATCATTCATTCTGACTTGGGACTTTTCTGACAGTTAAACATGTACTATTAAAAACTGTCAAGTATCCCTTCTCCTTGAAAATAAGTTTTGTCACTTTGATTTACGTCTATTGTCAAAATGACAGCGCATATATGGGAGTTGTATGGATTCACAACAGTTTTATAGATACTTTTCAACTGTTAAAAAGGCCAAAAATAAAGGAAACTGACTATATATTTTATTCTGCATTAGTAGCCAAGTATAGCAGGACTTTGATATGAAGGAACGTTTCGAAAATACCAACATATGTTATTTACGTCAACATTGATTTAATTTTATCATTATTTATAGGTATTGATAAAATACATCAAACGTTACAGCTGCAGATCACGTTACTTGATGTATGAATATATGACATTTTTTAGTAACTTTGTAACAATAACAAAAGTTTCCTTCCTATTTAAGTGAGACTTGATGTAACTACTGTATCGCCCAATCGACCGATGAACACATTCAATTACTGTGTTTTTTTAAACTGAATTGTATCCTGATAAAAATCAGTTTTAACAACATTATTAACCACACCAAAATCCCCATAAGCCCTCGCACATGACATTCACACAATATTAAGCATCACACAAATTATATCAACCATAACATATGCAATATCAAGCATCAAACATTCCGTATCAAGAATAACACGCAATAGTAATCATCACGTGCAATATCAAGCATCACACATTCCGTAACAAGCATAACACGCAATAGTAATCATCACGTGCAATAGCAAGCATCAAACACTCACTATCAAGCATCCTGCATGTCTCCATGTTTTATATTTAAACCACTGGTGTAAGTTCAGGGCCCTGACATTCATTTGGTCGCAATAACATTCGGAGTGTTCTCTTATTTCCCCCATCCCGCCACGTTTGATGTTTTCCTGTGGACTCCATATTATTGTTAAAGCGTTTCGCATTTGTTGTTGGTTCGAGAGGGAAATCTAATCAGTTTGGCAGCCCTTGTAGCGTTTCCCCGGCCTACAGTACACTGTGTAATTATTATAGCCTGGGCGAGTCGGCGCCACAGGGGTAATGGGGCGGGGGGGTCAACCCCAACTGAGAGACTTGATGGGCTTAGCCCCCGCCAGGCGGGAGAATATCTTCCTTGCCCGCGTTTTACTGCCCTCTTTATTCCTTTCCCTACTTTTGTTCTCACCAACCTTTTGCTAGTCCACAGGGAAGAAGGAACGTTAATGGAATTACTGATTTGGTTGGTTCATAATTCATGTTTTTTGGAAAACGTCGAGTTGATGTGTTGGTTTTGGGAGATTTTGATTTAGAATGCAACAACAACAAAATAATACTCAGGTTTTAGAAATAACTGTCTGTGTAATGCACTTGAATTTGTATTATTATTATTATTATTATTATTATTATTATTATTATTATTATTATTATTATTATTATTATTATTATTATTAGCACCGCGTCTTACTACCCGTTCGGGTTATACGCACTTACGCTAATGTGTAATGGTAGGGTTGTTGCGAGATGAAATGGAGGACCTACAGTTTAACGTGGAATCCGAACCACGGTGGAGGCCTGGCATTCCCCACATTCACAAGATGTCTTGTCAGAGGTGAAGGAAGGAATTGGTAATCAGATAAATCTGTGCCGGGACCGAGGATTGAACCCCGGCTACCAGCACAGAAGTCTGACACCTTAGCCCTAGACCGCCAAGTCACCCTTGAATTTGTACTAGCAACAACGGTACATTAAAAACCCGTCTCGGTGACATAGTTAGCTAACGCGCTAGTTTCGTGTTGCTCTATTCTAGACTGCTGGGGATGGGGAGATCGAGGTTCGAATCTGTTTTGGTGAACTGGGGTGGTTTTTCCTAAGTGGTTTCCCCCTCTCCCTCCACGCAAATGCGGGTCCACTTCTTCTAAATTCAACGTTCCCAATTCTCAACCCATTAGCGTAATTAATGCTAAGGCGTTTAACCCAAACGGGTAGTAAGACGCGCTGTTAAATTAAATTAGTACATTAAAAATATAATAGATACATTTCCCTCAACGAAATCACATTTGGTTAAAATAACGACTTTAATAAGTATTTTGGAGAACACCTCTTGAAAAAGACATCTTGTGAATGTGGGGAATGCCAGGCCTCCACCGTGGTTCGGATTCCACGTTAAACTGTAGGTCCTCCATTTCATCTCTCAATCACCCTACCATTACACATTAGCGTAAGTGCGTATAACCCGAACGGGTAGTATGACGTGGTGCTAATAATAATAATAATAATAATAATAATAATAATAATAATAATAATATTTTGGAGAAAGAAGTATTTTATAAAATCTTTAGAACATATAAAAAAGATTGGTTACTTCCATTTTGAAAGTATATTTAACAACGTGTCTTATAAATAGTGATTGACAAATCCCATAACATTACATTTTGAAAAGTACTAACCCTCTGAAACACACACCAGCTAAAACCAGCTTGCTGTACTAGTACTGGGTTTGGTACACATATGATTGATTTTATTTCTATATTTATCTCAATCGCTGATCCCTTGTATTCACGATCGTTTCATAAAGGTTCAACATTTTAATATGTGTGGGTCGCCTTACACTTTACAATATTGGATTCTATTAAAAAAATATTCATAGCAATAATAGTCCAAATATATACAAATGGGATGTAGGATCAATACACTCCCGGAGGGTGGGTCAAGTTATCCGCCATGGTTAGTTTACCTTCTCTCCCTATACGAGTGCCAGTGCACTTCTTTAATTTACCTCCTTGTTCTGTAAAGTTGCAGACCAAGGTGGGTCTACTTGATGTTTGTACTATACATTCTGTTTACAGTGAGAGCTTGCAACCCTGTTTGACTGATTACACTATGACTGTCTTATAAGCTACACCATAGTGGAACCAAGCAGGTTAGTAGTCTTACCTTGACTGATTACACTATGACTATCTTATAAGCTACACCATAGTGGAACCAAGCAAGGTAGCAGTCCTACCTTGACTGATTACACTATGACTATCATATAAGCTACACCATAGTGGAACCAAGCAGGTTAGTAGTCTTACTTTGACTGATTACACTATGGCTGTCTTATAAGCTACACTATAGTGGAACCAAGCAAGGTAGCAGTCTTACTTTGACTGATTACACTATGGCTGTTTTATAAGCTACACCATAGTGGAACCAAGCATGGTAAGCTTGCCACCTCCTGCTAGGTACGTGTTAGCGAAGGGTAGAGGGCGCTGTTACCTGGTGGTCTGTCCCAAAACATGTCCCAGTGTTTTCTTGAGCTATCCAGACCATAAATACCTGTCCGGAGTCTGTCTGGTTCCCTATGGAGCCAACATCGGGACATGTTTTATTCTGCCAGAGAATTGAGGGGAACACCGTAGCGTCTACAGCAACATGTTGCTCGCTATGTACACTGTAACAGATTTGTTTTATGACTCGGTAAGTGCAACACGTGCCCGTGTCACGACCGATTAACCGGGGAATTGGGCTCACAGCTACGCTCGAGTCCGTCTTCAAGCGGTTCCCTCAATTCTTCACTCGATGTCAAAGAGAGTGTCATCAGTTTAATAGTTTTTTTTAAATAATATAATATATATATATTTTTAGTAGCGCGTTTTACTACCCGTTCGGTTTATACGCTTATATACTAATTACGTTAATGATTTTAGGGATGGGGTCTGTTAGATTCAAAGGAAGTGTACCCATATTTGCGTAGAGGGAAAGTGTAAAACCATTTTGGAAAAAAAACATTCTCTTTACACCCGGCCGAGAATTGAACCTCGATCTTACCATCGTCAGGAGACTAGTCTACTGAGAGAGTAGCGCGTTAGACCACACGGCCATCGAAGCGGGAAGCCATTTTGTTGAATTGTTTAAAACAGAAAACCACGTCAATGTTTGACGTCTGGTTCCTATTGCAAGTTGGTTGAGTAGGCTATTTGACGCACCAAGTGTACCTCTCCTTGATAACCATTTTCTGATCGTTATTCGTTTATTTTTACGTTGTCTAATAATCTTATTTCCCACTATTTGTCGTACAAACTCAGCAACGGCCCTCACAGCTGCTGCCATTTTGTAGACAACTATCTCACTACCACAGTGTTTTGTTACTTACCGTGAAAACAGCCAACTAACGTGTTATACGTGCAAGCCAGTATAGCCCAACTGGCGGACCACGGGCCTAGTGTGGCCCAACTGGCGGACCACGGGCCTAGTGTGGCCCAACTGGTGGACCACTGGCCTAGTGTGGCCCAACTGGCGGACCACGGGCCTAGTGTGGCCCAACTGGCGGACCACTGGCCTAGTGTGGCCCAACTGGCGGACCACTGGCCTAGTGTGGCCCAACTGGCGGACCACTGGCCTAGTGTGGCCCAACTGGCGGACCACTGGCCTAGTGTGGCCCAACTGGCGGACCACTGGCCTAGTGTGGCCCAACTGGCGGACCACTGGCCTAGTGTGGCCCAACTGGCGGACCACGTGCCTAGTGTGACCTTCCCGGTATCTTCAGTGGCGCAGGTGCGGGGATAAATTTTACCCCCCAAAAATATTAAGAGGGATAAAAAGTATAATTTTTTACCCCCCTTCAAAAAATAATATGGTAAAACCTTTGAATAATGTAAAGATCTTGTTGAAGATACATTTTTATTATTATTATTATTATTATTATTAGCACCGCGTCTTACTACCCGCTCGGGTTTTGCGCACTTACGCTAATGTGTAATGGTAGGGTGATTGTGAGATGAAATGGAGGACCTACAGTTTAACGTGGAATACGAACCACGGTGGAGGCCTGGCATTCCCCACATTCACAAGATATCTTGTCAGAGGTGAAGGAAGGGTTTGGTAATCATATAAATCTGTGCCGGGACCGAGGATTGAACCCCGGCCGCCAGCACAGAAGTCTGACACCTTACCCCTGGACCACCAGGTCACCTTGAAGATACAAGGTTCACACTAAGATAACATAATACAAATAAAATGTGCTTGGAGCACACACTGAAGAGATTTTGAAAGCTCTGATAGTGATACCAGCTACATCAGCTACTGCAGAAACAAGTTTTTTAATGATTGGACACATAAAAACCTATCTTCGCTCCACGATAAGGCAACGTAGACTAAATCACCTGTCTCTGCTTAATGTACACCCTGAGAGGCTCAACTAACTTGAATATTGCAAAACTAGTTAGTGGTCTTATAGCTAGTAACGAATATATGGCAAAGGTGTTTGCTTGGAAACTTAAATTAATTATTAGTGTTTCATAATTTTTAGTTGAGGCGCATCATATTTAATTTTTCTTAATTTGTTTTACGTGTATTAATTCTATAGTTTGGCATGCCTAGAATAAATTAGAAAAATGCACAATAGGATCAATAAATATAACATTTTTATGGTCTTTTTTTTAATCTACAAAATGTTTTCCCCTATAAAAACACATGATTGTATTAACCCCCTCAAATAAAAACGTTCCCACTTCACTGGATATCTTGGAGGAAAATTAGAGGAAGCCCCTCGATGTCAGATGTTAAATAAATATCTAATGATTCGGATATATGGATAAAATATATTAAAAATGGTCATGATAGCCTTTTATTATGCATTTATTTGGTTTATATATATATATATATATATATATATATATATATATATATATATTTATAATGCTAAGTTGTTTTGCGGAAGTGAGTTCTTACTCATATTTCATAATACATTTTTAAGATACTAATAATATTATTTTTGGAAGTAACATTTGAAAGATTCTACCAACTAAAAATACAATTGATATAAAATAATGGCTTATTAAGTGTTGTTTGAGGCCTATCCGGGATTAATAAATATATCTTCGGCCAGCGGTACAAATTGATAGTTTTGGTCCTTGGGATGAAACACGTTGGACCACCATAGTGTAAGCCTATGTAAGAGAGTTTTTTATTTATCGCCTTTCTGTAGTATTTTATTACCTGGGTGACACCGTGTTTTTTCATTTGTTATTGCGGAGCAGAATTTTACTGCCCCTCCAGGATACTCACGTTTAAAAACACTAATTGGTTAGGGATGAAAAAGGTAAAATTTAGAAGAAATGTACCTGTATTTGCGTGGAGAGAGCAGGAAACCATTTCGGTAAAAACACCATCTGTGAACCCAGTCGGGATTCGAATCCCGATCAATAACTGGAAGACCAGACAAGATAAGAGTTGACGTCTGGTCCACAGTACCACGGGGAGTGAATAGTAAATAAGCTTCATTCTTGGCAAGAAGGTTTCCTTGGGAACTTAAAAAAACACTTTTCATCATAAAAACTGTAGTCCACGTTTCGGATAAAGTTTCTGGTGAAGGGAGTTTTATCTATCGGGATGTTAACTTTTAATAAAGAATGTAGCTCGCCTCAGGACTCGATGTTCGTGGGTTCAAACCCAACCGGGGGTCGACAGATTTTTCTTGAGCGTTAATATTCGTAGCACAACTTTCTTCGGAGTAAGTATGAAGAACCCCGGAAGGAATGTGAAAATACCTTTCCCGGTCAAATTGGTAAGTCCTTTCGTCCTCGCTCATAGAAATTCTCGTGTGCTGGCGTAATCAGTCAAACCAGAAAGTGGGCGTTAGCTACTTCAAATAAATTAAATAAAGTAAATGTACAACTTTTACAAAAACTATTTTTATAAGTGGCCAATTTTTCTCACCGGATTATAGAGGGCGCTCTTCGAAGAGTAAGAGAAATATTTCTCTGTTGGATTCGCCATTTTTAATGGCGGCCGCTGGTATCTCACACTCAGTGACAGTCCGTCATGTCTCCAGTCAAAGTGAGGTCGGGGTTTCAATCCTGGATGAGCTGTGCCAGAGAATGGTGAGATATAGGCTACATTGTAATACTCTCCCCACTTCTTCTCATTCACCCTCCTCATCCTATATTAGGTCGTTAATGACCCACAAGTACGTTTCTCTGTGCTCTTGTGTTAAATGTACAAATACGAATATTAAATACAATATAATAATATATTAACGACCACTCAGAGTTCATCACTGTCTCACCCGAGGTCGGCTGACGGCACGAGATATCCGCACTATACATGGAGAAGGGATGAGGGTGGTAGAATTGAGAGGAAATGTATCCGCAATTGTCATATAGGTAGAGGGGGTAACCATTTAAAAATAAAACCATTCTCAATTCATCCGATCAGGATTCTAAGCCCACACAGATGACCTGGTGGTTAGGGGTAAGGTGTCGGACTTCTGTGCTGGGGTCCGGGGTTCAATCCTAGGTCCTGGCACAGATTTATCTGATTACCAAACCCTTCCTTCACCTCTGACAATACGTGTATTAACCACAACTTGTGAATGTGTGAAATGCCAGGCCTCCACCATGGTTCGGATTCCACGTTAAACTGTAGGTCCTTCATTTCATCTCACAATCACCCTACCATTAAATTACACATTAGCGTAAGTGCGTACAACCCGAACGGGTAGTAAGACGCGGTGCTAATAATAATAATAATAATAATAATCTAAGCCCACAGCTTCTGCGTTACCGATAAACCAGAATATATGAGCCTGACATTTAATCCACGTGCCCATCGATGTGGATAGTTGAGAGTTGACTCTAGTAATTAATATGAGAGCGTTCATCACAGCAGGCCCAACTCCGCTCTCGGGTCGTTTGTGCGTGTATGTCTGTGAGGTTTGGGAATAAAAGGGAAAAGAAGACACGATATGCCAGAAATGTGTGCAGTGCATTCGTATTCGAATGATAACTCAACATTTTACGCGGTGACGATGGGAGACAAAGTTACAAAGTTTCTTGTTAATAACTACGGTATGTCTCTAATTATGACAGAATGGAGAATTGTACACAATGCTTAATTGTGAAGCCGTTTTAAAATGATCAAATGGGGGATAAAGCGACAAAGTTTCTTGTAAATAACTACAGTATGTCCCTATTATGACAGAATGGAGATATTTGCACAATGTTTATTAGTGAAGCCATTCTAAAATGGTAAAAAACGGTATTTTCAATTAAGTTTATATCCAAATATCATTTAATATTTCAACAATGTTCAGTATTAGTAACTTCTATTAGCTCTTGATCTTCATTTATGTTTAATCAGAGATGACCCACGTGCAACAGTGTTAGTGTAAATGTACGATATTTAGTCGACTGTATCACAGAAGTGATGGGCATTGGATGCACGCTCTTAAAACAGAACTCAAGAGTACCAAGTTTTTTTATAATTGCTGAGCTAACCTCGGAGATATCGATAACATCAACTGGATACAGTGGATACAGTCCAGTCCTACTCCCAGAGATCAAGCCTCCCCTAGTGAAGGGAGGGGGAGTAAGAGGCGTTATGTAATAGATGTTTATTTTCTCTCCACCAACCCTTGCTCACGTGTGTCCAAGTTTAGGTTCGCTCCACGGTGCAGCGTCGGTCAGTCGTTGGAGGGTGGTATGGGGTATGGCAGAGTAGACAACAGCAGGCACACTACCTGCCCTCTCCCCCTCCTGCATTACCGTGGACAGGTAGAATGTATTTCAGGAACCAGGGAAACATGTACCTCTCTCGCAACAAAACATCAACATCGACATCGACAGGTCGTATATCAAACCGTCAGATGACTGGAACATTGTCTGTCACACCAACCCGTCAGATGACTGGAACATTGTCTGTCACACCAACCCGTCAGATGACTGGAACATTGTCTGTCACACCAACCCGTCAGACGACTGGAACATTGTCTGTCACACCAACCCGTCAGACGACTGGAACACTGTCTGTCACACCAACTCGTCAAATGACTGGAACATTGTCTGTCACACTAACTCGTCAGACGACTGGAACATTGTCTGTCACACCAACCCGTCAGACGATTGGAACATTGTCCGTCACACCAACCCGTCAGACGACTGGAACACTGTCTGTTACACCAACCCATCAGACGACTGGAACATTGTCTGTCACACCAACGCGTCAGACGACTGGAACATTGTCTGTCACACCAACCCATCAGACGACTGGAACACTGTCTGTCACACCAACCCGTCAGACGACTGGAACATTGTCTGTCACACTAACCCGTCAGACGACTGGAACATTGTCTGTCACAACCAACCCGTCAGACGACTGGAACATTGTCTGTCACACTAACCCGTCAGACGACTGGAACACTGTCTGTCACACCAACTCGTCAGACGACTGGAACATTGTCTGTCACACTAAACCTTCAGACGACTGGAACACTGTCTGCCTCACCAACCCGTCAGACGACTGGAACACTGTCTGTCACACCAACCCGTCAGACGGCTGGAACACTGTCTGTCACACCAACCTGTCAGACGACTGGAACACTGTCTGCCTCACCAACCTGTCAGACGGCTGGAACACTGTCTGTCACACCAACCTGTCAGACGACTGGAACATTGTCTGTCACACCAACTCGTCAGACGACTGGAACATTGTCTGTCACACCAACCTGTCAGACGGCTGGAACACTGTCTGTCACACCAACTCGTCAGACGACTGGAACATTGTCTGTCACACCAACTCGTCAGACGACTGGAACATTAGTCTGTCACACCAACCCGTCAGATGACTGGAACATTTTATGTTACACCAACCCGTCAGATGACTGGAACACTGTCTGCCACAGCAACCTGTCAGACGACTAGAACACTGTCTGCCAATGTTAGTGCTTACCTCATTTCAGCAGCCAAGTCTGAGAACTCAACTACATCAGTCGAGAGTCTGGGGTTTAAACCCTAGACGATGTATTGGGGGCGTACCACACTATCAATGGCTTGTAACCCTTTCTCAAAATATCCTCATACTGAGGTTAATTAAAATTTAGCCTCTATTATTTGTACCCTTGTATCTTTGTTGATCGTATATTTGCCGACAGCCCTAACGTAACGTGACATTAGTCAGTCCTGCATTGATTTTAACTTCAATTTGCTAAATAAGTGAATGCGATTTGAAGTTAACTACACTAAAATGAATTAATTTAGTTAATCACAACAACAAAAATTAATGAAAAAACTGGCATTACTCATTTCAGCATTTTCTTAAGTTGGAATGGCAAAACTATATTATACCGAAAATAAAAATAGTATTGCTCCAGTAGAAACGTAGAGTTAAATGGTATTTACATGGTGATATCAACAGTTGTTGAATCCATCATGAGCATAGTGGCATGAGATGAGAAACTTTTTAAATGAAGAGAAATAGTTGTCATATTCCAGGATACCCTTGACAGATATTCAACCACTGTTGATGTAACCATGATTGTGAAAAAAAATTAAACTATATCTTTGTATTGGAGCACAATTTTATTTAGCTTTGCAAACAAAATGTGTTGCCATAAAAACTGCATAAACACTGGCAAAAACACTCCCTCCATCCCATCTTAACTTTTGGTTATAACTGCACGTAGACTAGTTCGCCACTTTAATGTACAGTGTCCAATCACTTTGGTTACATAGGCTTACATGTCCTAGAGCTAACTTACTGAAATAGCCCAATAACAATAATATCAAAACACGACTACAAGGGGCTACATGGAGCATTTGAATAGAAACTACCATTTCCAGCTCTCATAATTGGTTTTATAATATTACTGTCTTCGAAATATACAGGAAACAAACTCACTTTACCCTAACAAAATGATCCGTTACACTTTAAAGAAAAAAGAAATCTATTTTAGCTTTGATGTCATTCCTATTCTGATAAATATACAAAAATATAATTTTCATTAAAGCAATGTCATTTTGACTTCAAAAGTGAGGTTATGGAAATACATTTTTAGTAAATTGATTACATAATTAGCACTGGTTTGATATTTGTTGTTGTAATCCTTTAATTTAATTGTTTAGTGAAATCACATTTTAGACTCAATGAAGCCAGTTTCCATTATGTTTTGATAATGTTATCTCTAATTGAGTTGTACTCCCAGCTTATGAAGCGTGATATTTGTTTGCTATCCAAGAGTTGGGTCTGGCCGGGAGTTGCGGACAAACGTGAATTATAGCGACCCTTTGAAACGAGACAACAGGAGTTATTATACAGCACAGGTGGGTCTTTGGGGAGATATATACTACCTGGTGGACAGCGATATACTAGCTGGTGGACAGAGATATACTACCTGCTGGACAGAGATGTACTATCTGCTGGACAGAGATATACTACCTGCTGGACAGAAATATACTATCTGCTGGACAGAGATATACTACCTGCTGGACAGAGAGATATACTACCTGCTGGACAGAGATATGTACTAGCTGCTGGACAGAGATATACTAGCTGCTGGACAGAGATATATACTATCTGCTGGACAGAGATATATACTATCTGCTGGACAGAGATATACTACCTGCTGGACAGAGATATATACTAGCTGCTGGCTAGAGATATACTAGCTGCTGGATAGAGATATACTATCTGCTGGATAGAGATATACTATCTGCTGGACAGAGATATACTACCTGCTGGACAGAGATATACTATCTGCTGGACAGAGATATACTACCTGCTGGACAGAGAGATATACTACCTGCTGGACAGAGATAT
>CABFOW010003442.1:10177-36601 GCA_902141385.1 Timema californicum
GGAGAAGAGATAAAAAGAAAGATAGACGTTGATATCTTCTTCAAAGAAGGAAATTTAGGAGGTAAAAATATATATATGTTTCAATCCGTGAACTTGACACGCTCACTAGTAATCATGTTGACTGATGGTATCAATCTATCAATAGACTCGATAGATGGGGAGGTCGAGGTTTGAATCTTGACCGTGTGTGCTGAAGACGAAGGTGATTTATCTATTATACCTCTACTTTAGAGTGGCAGAACATCCTCTAAAACATTTAACTTAATCTAACTATTTAAATTAAGACGTTAAAACCGTGATCCTTAATATAATTTTTTTTAAATAGTGCCACATCTTACTACCTGCTCAGGTTATATGAAGACTTAGTAATTCAAAAATAATAAGTAATCAAGTACTAGCTATTGGTCACTTTGTCACCTTAACCAGGAGCAAATTAATAACTATTTTTTTCAATTTATTAATTAATAGTAACAATCTAATCATTATTTGGGCAAAGTATTTTATGTCTGTTTGAAACAAATAAGAACGTTTCCAGGTGTAACCACGCAATCCATTATGTAGTTACCCCAGGCAATGACGGGTACTTCTACTAGTGGATAGTAATGATAATAACATACATGCCTAATCACGTTGTTCCCCTACAGGGTAGGTAAGCCACTGTGCATGTAACACAAAAAACCGTACTGAATCCATCCTCACTAAATTTCTCCACACTTCCCTATCCTTGCATACTTCCTTCTCTTCCACAACATCCATACACCGAGTCATACATTCTCCTTTATTCTTAAGACTCTTTATGTTTCTCTTTTCCACACAATCATCTACCTCATTTAGCCACGTCTTACATGGCCTACCCCTTCCTTTCAATCCACACACTCTACCTTCATATAATTGCTTCGTCACTCGATTCACGCCCGTGTATGCTAGTATGATATACTATATTTATATATTAGACACTATGGTGATAGAGAATAAGATAAAAATGTAACATTTCTGTTAATAGTGTTTTGTAATGATTGTACTGATTAAATAACAGTTGTATGTATAATAATGATAGTGATAAGTTTTAATTCACACACACAGATCTTTACACACCCGTCATCACATCGATGACTGACACTCTGCTTGCATATGTTGAGAAACCATAAATTTCACTAACATTATAATGGAGAAATGATAGTTAAAAACCGGCACATATATTCAAGTATGAATCAAAAGTTTAAAACATTCCAGAAAAATTGTCGGCGTGTAGAAGAATATTACCAAGCCGTTATTAATATCACTAAGTTAATAATTTATTTTATTGTAATGAGTTTATCTTCCGTACTTCGAGTTTGCTATTCAATAAGATGTGTTTACATATTGCCATCTTTTTAAGTACTTTTAAAGTAAAGAGTGCCGGTAATAATGTTAAAAGTACGTTTAGAAGAAAAAAGATGAAGTAAAGAGTGTCGGTAATAATGCTAAAAGTACGTTTAGAAGAAAAAAGATGAAGTAAAGAGTGTCGGTAATAATGCTAAAAGTGAGGTTGGAAGAAAAAAGATGAAGTAAAGAGTACCGGTAATAATGTTAAAAGTGAGGTTGGAAGAAAAAAGATGAAGTAAAAATGGACATTGTATTTCGAGACTTATTTTGTTTGTTTTTTGTGAGTTTCCTCTAACAAAATAAGTCTCGCAATACAATGTCCATTTTTAAACCATTCTGAACAAGTAGAAGCATCAACTGCGGCATTTAAGCCGCTAGGGTAGAATCAGTAGCGTTTTGATAGCTTTTTAACGTCGCGTTCTGACAATCAGGTGTAGATTCAAGATTTTGGGGGCGTAATCTAGCGGCAAAAACCGCCGCGTTTTAACCGCTCGTGTAGAGAGAGCCTAAGCACGCAAGCTTACTGTCAACGTTTAATAACTTAAACAGGGTTTTGGAGTCTAACCTCTTCAACTTAAATATCAATAATGGATTAAACAGTCAAGTTATTATACTGGTTAATTACGACTATAGCCTTATCTATCTAGCATATTATTTAAAAATAGTAATGACAACTGAAGAAAGATAAAGAATATGATATTTAGATGCGGCTATAGCCGTAATTAACCAATATAATAGCTTGTCCATTTAATCTATAATGATACGCACATTCGTACGGTGGTCATTGTACAAGTGGCTACATAAAGCCCTACCGAGTCAAAGGGGCCTGCGTTATTTGATAGCTCTTGAACTGTTTTGGATCACTATAGTGATGTAGGTATCGATTTCCACATGTCCATCACAAACTCCATCTTAAAAGATGAGTGAATAACTAACCTAAGTACGGAGAGACTCCTGGATAGCTCAGTGGTTAGAGCATTGGCGTACTATGCCAAAGGTCCCGGGTTCGACTCGTGTGTCCAAGTGCCATTTTCCAGGCTAAAGTATACTTCAATTTTAATAATGCGCCTTCTTATGATCTTTATAATCACTTAAAAAGTACACATAAGGCTGATAACCTTTGTTTTANTAAAAGTGAGGTTGGAAGAAAAAAGATGAAGTAAAAATGGACATTGTATTTCGAGACTTATTTTGTTTGTTTTTTGTGAGTTTCCTCCAACAAAATAAGTCTCGCAATACAATGTCCATTTTTAAACCATTCTGCACAAGTGGAAGCAACAACTGCGGCATTTAAGCCGCTATTGTAGAATCAGTAGCGTTTTGATAGCTTTTTAACGTCGCGTTCTGACAATCAGGTGTAGATTCAAGATTTTGGGGGCGTAATCTAGCGGCAAAAACCGCCGCGTTTTAACCGCTCGTGTAGAGAGAGCCTAAGCACGCAAGCTTACTGTCAACGTTTAATAACTTAAACAGGGTTTTGGAGTCTAACCTCTTCAACTTAAATATCAATAATGGATTAAACAGTCAAGTTATTATACTGGTTAATTACGACTATAGCCTTATCTATCTAGCATATTATTTAAAAATAGTAATGACAACTGAAGAAAGATAAAGAATATGATATTTAGATGCGGCTATAGCCGTAATTAACCAATATAATAGATTGGCCATTTAATCTATAATGATACGCACATTCGTACAGTTGTCATTGTACAAGTGGCAACATAAAGCCCTACCGAGTCAAAGGGGCCTGCGTTATTTGATAGCTCTTGAACTTTTTTGGATCACTATAGTGATGTAGGTATCGATTTCCACACGTCCATCACAGGCTCCACCTTAAAATATGAGTGAAGAAATATCCTAAGTACGGAGAGACTCCTGGATAGCTCAGTGGTTAGAGCATTGGCGTACTATGCCAAAGGTCCCGGGTTTGACTCACGTGTCCAAGTGCCATTTTCCAGGCTAAAGTATACTTCAATTTTAATAATGCGCCTTCTTATGATCTTTATAATCACTTAAAAAGTACACATAAGGCTGATAACCTTTGTTTTATTTTTCACGTGCTTTTAATAGGCGCTAATTAGGTGTATCTGGCTTATATTAAATAAGATCTACCTAAATTTTTGAGGTTTGAGACGTAAAACAAAACATTAAGTTTTTATAACATCTGAGAGGACTTTGTTTATTTATTTAGCAAATGATCTAGGCCTAGTTCAATTCACTGATTTGTTTTTAGTGGATTTTACTTCCTTTATTTAAAAGTATAATCGAGGCAAATCAAAACCAAAATTAAAACCTTACAAACTATTTGACTTATAGATAATTGACTAAAGTGCCATGTCAAGCTTTCCCTTTGAAGAAGAAAAATACTTTCAACTCGTCGCACATGAAAAGAACAGTCAGGTGTAAAAATAATGCGCCTTCTTATGATCATTATAATCACTTAAAAAGTACACATAAGGCTGATAACCTTTGTTTTATTTTTCATGTGCCTTTAATAGGTGCTAATTAGGTGTATCTGGCTTATATTAAATAAGATTTACCTAAATTTTTGAGGTTTGAGACGTAAAACAAAACATTAAGTTTGTTTAACATCTGAGAGGACTTTGTTTATTTATTTAGCAAATGATCTAGGCCTAGTTCAATTCACTGATTTTTTTAAGTGTATTTTACTTCCTTTATTTAAAAGTATAATCGAGGCAAATCAAAACCAAAATTAAAACCTTACAAACTATTTGACTTAAAGATAATTGACTAAAGTGCCATGTCAAGCTTTCCCTTTGAAGAAGAAAATACTTTCAACTCGTCGCACATGAAAAGAACAGTCAGGTGTAATTTTTTTTTAAGAAGAGACAAAACCCTGAACAAGAGGGTATTTTCCCCAGTTGATTCTTATTCACGCCCCTGCAAACTTCACTGAATGACAGACAGGAGGTTAGAGGGTTTGTAAAAGGTGAAGGGAAGTGTGAGAATATTCACTAAGCTAGAAAGGGGTAGGTGGTGAGGGGGAGGGGTGTTACTCACTGCGGCATCCTCATGAAGTGTTTGCTTAAAGATAGCAAGAAGAGGGTTTGTAGGTAAGAAGGCGAGATGTTTGATGGGTGAGGTGTCGAGAGAGAGAGAGAGAGAGGGAAGAATATAACCCTCTTCTCTTTCTTCTCACTTCTCCTTCCCACCCTGACCCACCCCACACAGACACGTATGACCTACCCTTCAGATCAGACTCCTTTATAACCCACCCTCTATTCTCTTTATAATGCACCAACTTCACCTGCAGATTCACGATCTTTGAGGGATGACACGGAGCTAAAGTGAAATAAAGATTAATGAAAGGGCCTTTGATGTGGAAGAGTATATATCAAAATGGATAACAGTCATCCAATAAGTATGCTCTCCATACTTTTAATATTATTTGAAAAGTCCAAATTTATTTAAACAATAAAAATTAACCAATAAGTAACTAGTACTCAATTTGTTATATACCAAACAAATTATTTGAAAATATTACCCGTTGTTATTTTTAAAATTTACGAGAATTTGATTAAATTTAAATACATATACACATATATTTATTTTTGAAATTATAAAAAATCTAATAGTTTTTGTTAAGACCTGGACCTATACGAGTACATTCTATTTTAGTAATTTAAAACCTTTCTCAATTTTAAAACCCAATTAATTTTAGTTGCGAGTTACAAATCGTTCGGAAAAATCACCTTCTAATCGTCCAATGTTTAAATTTGGGGGAAACAAAGTATTAAGACTGGTTAGTCAAAATTTAGATATTTTTCTATCTAGCTTTGGGTCAAGAAATGTATTAAATGAACACAACTATATCTAAAATTACCAATAAGTAGCCAAATTTATAACACGCAGTTTGTTGTTATTTTTTATTTATAGTTAAAATAAATTATAAATGCTCACTTAATGTACTTTGTTTAGTTAAATTATTAAACGTATATCAAATATATTAACTATATTTAATCAAATATACCAATCAACAGTATTTCCCCTTAATAGTATAATGTAATTCTTATACATACAATCTATACTATATTATGTTTAAACGTTATTAATGAATTTATCTTGACTACACATAAACAATAGTATGCGAGCCATCTATTGAGCAAATATGTAAACTTAAAACGAGGAGTGAAAGAACACTCTAGAACGAGAAGGTAGATTTTAACCTGAATCTCCCCTTGGAGCATACATCACCTTGCAGAAAAAATTCAATTTTAAGAACTTAGGGGGCTACTTCGACACTTAAGTAATCAGTACGTGAAGTTTCAGTTATGTGTCTTATCAGGAAGTTTTAGAAACACTGAACAGAAAAATGGACAAACAGAAACAACATGTCTTTTATAATAAAGATTATAGACTATGGGATTTCTGACATGCGTAAATCTCTGATTCCGCACTAAGACTGTTCCCTGTTTATTTGATCTGTTTTTAAAGATTTAATTATATTAACTAGGGCGATTTGTGTCTTTGGCACTGTCAGGTTATAGATCTTTATGAAGAAAAAAAAAGAGTAAATTCGTTTGTAACTTTGTATATAATGGAGCCTTTATTTTTTTCTTATAGTCTCAAGATTTTTATCCTAAAGATGGCAGAGCGTCCATACCATATTTCAGCTTTCTTTGACTCAGTTTGTACGTTTAAGCCACCATCTTGGATTTTTAAATCCTATGATTTTGTCCTAAAGATGGCATAATCTACTTCAGAGTGTTCACACCAAATTTAAGATTTCTAGGCTATCGGGAATATGTGGAAAGACCCGTTCGAAAGGGCACACTCTACATGGATTTTATTTTTCGTCCCTACCATTAAAATTTCTGTTCATACAAATAATTCGGAAGTCTTAATTGCTTATTATCGTCCAAGGAAAACCAAAGACACTTCTGAATAAAATAAATAAATAACTTATATTAAAAAAGAGAGCAGCGGAGAATTATTGAAATTAAGTGTATACACGTTTCTTAGTCTAGTTTGACACTCTACAAAGGTACAGAATAATGAGACTAACTTTTGAGTCATAAAAGTAATCAAACTTCTCGTCAGTTAATTACTTTATCAATCAAGATTTAATTTTAAATCTTATGTATATGTAAAAAACAATCTCTCATGTGCCTTTTACAAATGTGATAAAGTATAACGATACATACGCAAAAACTAGAATACAATTACGTATATTTTTAAAGTTACGAAACGTTAGGTATTCTAATTTTAGTTTAGAGCAGTAAATATAGATAATAAAGGAAATAAGTATTTTATTACAATTTCATGACTCAAAGGGCTGTGTATTTAAGGTAAAAAAAAAAAGAAGACTATCACCTAACTATTTATCCTCGATATAGTTTTGTATTTTGTTAACACCTATATTTCGATCTAAAAGAGAGACATACGTGGTTTTTCCTCCAACGTCACGGGGTCGTGCAAGTGTTTGGGTGGTTGCCTGAGCTCCAAGTCGCAAAGGATGCTGGATGCTGCATGCTCCATAAGGGCGCAGAGAGACTGTGGTAACAGCTGTTACAAGGTTATGAGTCCGTGTTTTCCGACTCATTTGCCCTTCGTTCAGCTGGAGAAAGACAGAGAGAGAATACAGATGGAGAGAGAAAGGAAAAGGATATGTATAGAGCGTTATATGGGAGTGACTGGGTAGCTAGTTAAAACTATTATGAACAAGTGTGTGTGTTTGTGTTTGAGACAAAGCGATGAGAAGAAACATTCAAAAGTGGTAGAAAGAATGAATGGGAATATTTTAAATGTAAAATTGAGCAAGAATTAATGCTCGAGATTAAGGAAGAGCACATAGACCTATGAATGTTAATACTAAAATAAAATGTAAATTAATAATTTAAAAAAAAGGAACATTAACAAATTAGGCAAACTATAGAAGAGTTGGATTAACAAATAATAATGCTATTACATTCGTTAATTTTGGTTATAGCCGCATCTAAAATAATATTTTATTTAAATTGAATAATGACACCTGGATACGGGAATCAAACCTGGGACCTTTGGCTTAGTACGCCAATGCTCTGAACACTGAGTTATCCAAGACAGTATATTGTACTATTGGTAGCATGAATTCCTGCTGAGTCGAAGATGGTTACGTTATCTGATAGCCCGTGATCTTAATTGATCACACAAATATAGCAGACGATTCTCGCACGCCCATCACAGACTCTGCCTTAAAACAAGTGTGAAGACTGACCCCAAGGGTGGGACGACTCTTGGATAGCTCAGTGGTTAGAGTGTTTACAGACTATGACAAAAGACCCGTGTTCGATTCTCGGATCCTGAAGTCATTTTTTAAATTTAAATAACATGAAGAAAAGTTACTTTAGCTTGGAAACACAAATCAAATTAAAGATAAATAATATAAACGCATAATAATACTATAAAAGTAAACAATAAGAACAGCTATGTATGATGCCTGAAATGTATATATTATAATTCCTGCTTTTTGTATTTCCATAGACCATAATACACTAAAACTTAATTTAAATAAATTAGTTATTAGTACATAATTATATAACTTAAAAGGCTACCTCTAAGAATTTGTGTTAGCCATTTTAGCTCGATCTGCGACATATACCACTCAATCTAAATAATCAAGAGGGTTAAACCAATCGTTCAGTTCACACTAATGGGATTCGAACCCCGACCGATTGGGTCAAAGTCAAGCATGCCAGTGCTTATCTAACTCTTCCTTGAGGTCCGGTAAGTTTGGACGAGTTTACGTAGAATGACGATAAGAGTTACAGTTTATATAATGTGTCAAGGCCAAAAGTTATTTTGTTCGATACGTAAATCAATATGTGGCTTGATTCCTATACAAATGGTGGAGCTTAATTTATGTAAAAATGGAAAGAAAGGCCAAATTAAATAAATAAACGGAGAGAACAAAAGGTGGACTGAGATACAAAGGTATATAAAGAGAATAAAACTATATGATTTCCTTTTAGTGAATATAATTAAATTAGAAAAATGGTACCAATAATGATTAGTTATTTTTGTTTTTCCTAAAACAGCAATTCATAATTTTATTCTCTATTCCTGAAGTGATACGCAATATGTATTGTACATTACATGGGTTAGGAACTATCTAGATTTTACACATCGAATCAATTTAATTATTAAATATACTTGATTATCTCAAAATATATTAATTTTATTAAAGTAAAATAAATATTAATTAATATTTTAAATTCAATATTTAAAGCTGGTTAAATTATTCAATAATACTTCATAATTCCCTCCTATCCAATTGTAATTTTCCAACTAAATTTTTAACTAACATTATTATTATTATTATTATTATTATTATTATTAGCACCGCGTTTTACTACCCGTTCGGGTTATACGCACTTACGCTAATGTGTAATGGTAGGGTGATTGTGAGATGAAATGGAGGACTTACAGTTTAACGTGGAATCCGAACCACGGTGGAGGCATGGCATTCCCTACATTCACAAGATGTCTTGTCAGAGGTGAAGGAAGGGTTTGGTAATCAGATAAATCTGTGCCGGAACCGGGTTTAACTAACAAAACTTTCGTTTGGTAAAAAACAACAACAGTATTTTTAGTTTAGATAACCCACCTCGGTTACGTAGTTAGCTAACGCACTAGTTTCGTGTTAAGCTAGACTGCTGAGTACGGGAAGATTGAGGCTCAAATCTTGGTCGGGTGAACTGGGAGGGGGAGGTTCCTATATGGTTTTACACTCTCCCTCCCCGCAAAAGTGGGCATACTTCCTCTAAATTCTACCTTCCCAATTCCTAATCCATTAGCGGCATATATAAACTTGTAACAAATAAAAACATAGTATTACAAATTAATACTTTCATCAATTTAATTCAAGATTAAATTTTTGCAAACCTAATTTTGGAACTAAAAAGATATTGTTCTTAGCGGAAATGCCATTATGATACAAATATTGAAGTGAATAGTGAAGAGCTATTTATAATTAAATTAAGCTAGTTAGTCTAGTGTCAATAAATAATACCTGGAAAATTGTACATGATTACGATGAGTTATGATTCAATTTTATCGCAATTTATGGAAATGTTTTAATGAGAAAAATATTATATTTTACGTAAAGCTAATTGTTTAGTATATTATTTGATTTCTAGACAAGACGATGAAGTCCAAATAAATTATTTATTTGTTTTAAATTTTTATGAATTAATAATTTTCTTTGCAATTTTTAAGGTTGTATTTGATTTAAAAAAATATGTTTTGAAATATTTATATCAATAATAACTCGGGAATCCACTTTATTGAATAAAGATAACATTTATGTTTCATAATAGGTTTTATATTTGTAAACTTTATAGTGTATACTGTAGGCCCTATATTTTCATGGAGTAAAAACTAACAATTTTAATATGTCATGTTGACTTTTGAAAATATAATAAAAAGAGTTAAATACTATGATTAGACTAGAAAGCATTATATATAATATATTATATTCAAAGAAACGATTGCGCCAAATGGTTATATAAATTAAACATTTATAGGAGGATAGAAGGGGAAGCAAGACCTACACACTTACAAACAAATTGGAGGTCAACAATTTTATGTTATTTCTTGTTTTTCAATCCTTTTTTCAATGTTTAATTCAATATACTATATAAAATATATAATAGGATATATAATCTATTTATTATATATAGTAGGATGTAAAAATATTTTTATTATATATAATAAGCTATATAAAATATATAATAGGATATATAATATATTTATTATATATTATAAGATGTAAAATATATGTATTATATATAATAGGATGTATAAAATATATGTACTATATATAATAGGATTTATAGAATATATTTATTATATATAATAGGATGTAAAAATATATGTATTATATATAATAGGATGTATAAATATATGTACTATATATAATAGGATTTATAGAATATATTTATTATATATAATAGGATATATAAATATATTTATTATATATAATAGGATATATAAAATATATTTATTACCTATAATGGGATATATAAAAAATATATTTATGATATATAATAGGATATATATATAATATATTTATTATATATAATAGGATGTATAAAATATATGTACTATATAATAGGATTTATATAATATATAAAAGAATATGTTAGATATATTATACTTAATTATATATATATATATATAATATTGTAATATTTGAAATCCAATAAATGCTAGATTATTAAGCTATTTCAAACAAATCGAAAACAATATAGTTTTCTTATCAATATTAATAATATTCTGATGTGTATTATTTTTTATAATTTGATTAGAACGTATATTTAGTTCATAGTATCAGTATTAATGGTATATTGCGCTGTACCCATAGAGTACGTTATCTAATCTTGATTTGTTTATTGTCTTGGCGTGTTTACCCTCGAACCAATCGATAAAAGTATAACAACCTCAAATATTTTCTTTAGAAATAAAGGGGGGGGGGGGGGTTCCGGGGTNATCCTTGTCAGAAATCAGCTAATTCTATCAGTTGAGAGTAGGCTACTTGAAGCGAAGTAATACTATTATTACAAGATATCGGATCACGATATTGGAGAAAGAAATAAGAGAAAGAAGTCCCGAGGATTCAGTCAAGTGTGTTACATTCAACCTTTTGGCAATCTCGATTTATGAAGTCGGTTCGGACCTATTAACGATCTCCGTATTGCTGGATGATTAAACTCTAAGTTTGAACAATTCCTACTCGATTAATGCTCACGACGTTTTATTTAACTCTTTTGTTTGTTTGCAGAGTATATTATTTCCATAAAAATATTTACACCAATTAATATTATATTAAACTGCTTGAGGTTACTTTTGAGAAAAAAAAATATTTTATTTTTCTAACAAAATTTAAAAATAAATTCATACTTTTTTTTAGCACCATGTCTTACTATACGTTCGGGTTATACGCTTATCTACTAATTAATCTAATGGTTTTAGGGATTTGGAAGGTTGTATTTAGAGAGAGTCTACCCTCATTAGCGTGAATGAAGAGTAGAAATTATTTTCGAAAACCACCCTTTGTATACCAGAATTAGATTCGAACCATGATCTCCACATTATCAGAAGTCTAGTCTACTGTGGTTAAAAGTGCCTTATAACATGCGGCTACCAAAGTGGGTATTTGGTTTTAATATTTTGGTGATTATTGTTGTTGAATTACGATTTACATCGTACACTAAGCACCCACCCTGAATTTAAGATCATAGAATGAATTTAGCTAAGCAAGTTAGTTTTTTAAAAGAAGAGATATGACTCATTAAAAGTCTACAATTATCAGGAGATCATAGGCTCTAACTGCCCACCCATGCCAAGTTTATTTAAATAACCTCTTTTTAAATAAATAAAAATATATAAATGTAATCACATGACCTAAGTTGAGAGCACGCTTGTTTAATATTGTGGATTGTGAATGAAAAAACGAGTATTGCAGGTAAAATAGTTGTAAATCCCGGGTAAAAGGGCTGACTAATCACCATCGGGTCTAGGAGGTCACTCTGCCCATTTTGGGGGCTGCGCGGGTTAGGACGCCTGATCATCCGTACTGGTATTGAAAGACTACCACTTGAGCCCAGGGTACAGAGGCTCATACACTGTGTTGGATCACCTAAAAGTCTGTCAGGCGCCATCGGTTGTTTTTTTGGTTGCAAAATTTCAATCTGCCGCAAGCTTCCAAATAGTCTTTTAAATTCTTTCATATCTTTTCATATTTCACATCAACATCACATATTTTGTAATATACATAGTTGTACAAATAAAAACAACAAAAACTCAAGCCGAAACCACACAATCATATATCCAATAACCCACCCCAACTATCCTCAACGACAACACATCCTGACAATCATAGGTCCACATCGGAAATGCAATCGGGTTAACATAACATAGTTTTTAAATCGACAGGTCTTGGTGAATGTTCCAACTCTTTGGATTCAAACTCGAGATACTGGAGTTCTATAATTACTAACTGCACTGTAAGAGAGAGAAAGGTAGTATCTTCCAAAGAAATGTGACCTCTCATCACATATCCCGTTGAATTCTTGCTCATTTCTTTAAAGCAACACACACTATTTCTTGATAAGTCAGGCTAGATAGATTATATATCTGATAGCTAAAAGATTACGAACTAAAAAAAACTCAAGAGAATGTTATAAAAAATAATAATATAAAGAATGGTATAGTAAGAAAAGCAAAAGAGAGGACGTAAATAAAAGGTAGTAAAGGGAAAGACTAGGTAAAAGAGCAAAGAAGATGGTTGATATATTTTGCTGAACCGACGAGGTCAGGCCAAGCTGTGTGCGCGCGCGTGTGAGTGTGTGTGTGAAAGCAACCAGCAGGAGCGCTAGCAGTAAAGGTGTGTTTTCCTCGATCCTGGCAGACTGCATGGTGCCTTCCTACCCCCCACCCCCTTTATCACTCCCACGCTCCCCTCTCCTTTAGACCAAGGAAAGCGAGAATTTTGAGGGAAGAAGAAGATGGGGGGTAGAGAGGGGGGCCTCAAAGTTACGATACCGACTTTACCTAGCCGGGAGACTGCATGGAGCCGGCTATTATACACCCCCCTCCCCTAACTCCGCCAGTCCTCCAAACCCCTCTCAACTCCATCTCCAATACCTCCGTTACCCCCTTTTTATTTTTAAAAAAAACTTCATTCCTACCACCCACTTTTTCTCTTTTTTTTTCTTCTTATCGTTACATTTCCTCCCCTACATCGTTTTTTTAACCCCCTTAAGGGGAGCGTCCCAAAGTGACTGCCTCAGCTCTGAATATTCAAAGGACTTGAATAGATAAAAGAAGAAGAAGCTGTCCTACTGTAGAAAGGGTCTTGAATTGGATGTGACACTGAAAATGTTTGACTTTTCAAGACGCGTTTGTGTATTTCTGTTGTGAAATGTATACATTGCAATTTTACAAGGATGGTCCTTTTATAAATGATACTTATTTTTTTTCGACAAAAAGTTGATAGCATTTTACCGTAATAATGTTTTATAGGTATTTATATTATTTTTCGAAAGAGAAAGCTTCATATAAAATGAATTGACTTAGAATACGAGAAAATATTTATTTTATTTGTGGTATTTAACGTGCACTTTCTGAATCGACTGACTATATCAGCACGCTATAATTTCTATGAGCGAGAACGAAAGGGCATACCAATTTTGCAAGGAAAGATATTTTCACATATCTTCCAGGGTTCTTTTTCGTGCCACAATCAACAAGGGATCGACGGCTTTACTTCCTCTCCATAGGAAGTTGTGCTACGGATTTGTATCGTTCAAGTAACAGTCCATCGACACCAGCTGAGATTAAAATCACGGTCCTGAGGCGAGCACTTTACCTTCAGACCACGGAGGTCAACAACACGAGAAAATAGATATATAAGGTTTTTTTTAGCTATAAAATAAGGTTCTTTATTTGAAAATTGGACTATAAGAAGGGCAGTTAAAAATGTTCCTTAAACCAGTTTCATATATGTATAAGTTAATAAAATTACAGCCACATTGTAATTATTATGAAATCCAGATATTCTGATCTCCAGGTTGGAATTTTAATACCAGCCAGGAGTTGAATTTTTTTCTCCCCTAAATAGTTTCCCCACCATCCCCCCAAACATATACAGTCAAATCTCAATTCTACGACCTTTCACGGTTCCCTGGAAAAGGGTCGTTATTTCGAAGGGGTCGTTATTGGAATTTTAACAGATTTTGTTCCACCCCTGACCTTCATACGAAAAAATAGCATTTCTTAGACAATACGTGAAAAAGTAAATAAAATAAAACCTACCTATTTCCTGAAGAAGGTACTCCTTTCACTCATTTCGTCAAAATTATAAGTTCGTATAAAATAAAAAAAATAGCGTGGGTCATCAAAAATCGTTCACAAAATCCACCAAAAACGTAACCAAATCAAAATAACAATGTTAAACAATAGCATAGGTCGTCAAAAATTGTTCACAAAATCAAACCAAAATAGTAACCAAATCGAGAATCGAAATAACAATGGCAAAAGCAAGCCTGGCGCGTGATGTAGCGGCAGTCGCGCGCGGGGAAACATTGTCTTGCTTGTGGGAGGGGGTGGACAGAGTCAAGTGATATTGGCTGGCATTGATGAGGTGGTGTCTTTTTTTATACCTGACCCACCCCAGTTACTAGTAATACAGCGCTCACAAAGATAATTGCAACGCAGCGACCTAAATAAATGCAACAAACACATTTTACAGCCGATTTCCTTAAACTTTTCAACCTTTTTTCCCACATTTTTCACGGTTCCCCAAAAAAGGGTCGTTACTTCGAGAGGGACGCTATTCCCGGGGTCGTAGAATCGAGAGTTGATTGTATGAATAAATATTTTCCAAAGTCTACCTAAATCATTCCTAGTGTATTAGTGTAGTTAAAAATACGTACGTCCCAGACGAATATTAAAACGTTTAGAGAACAAAAATGATAGTATAAGATATTATTAATGTCAATAATAATAATAATATAAGGTTTAATCAACGTTTAATTAAAAAAAGTATACACTGACCTCTCGGATTAAAAACAATCCCGTTTTACTCTCAATTAAGTTGTGAGTGAAAGGAATGAAAATTAAGGTCGATGATTTTGTAGTTTTTGTAACACCAAATTATTTTTTTATTTTTTTACAAAATAAATTAAATGTTTCTTCAATAGAAGAGCATAACGGCATTAGATGAGAAACTTTTTAAATGAAGAGAAAAAGCTGTCATTAAATTCCAGGACACCCTTGACAGATATCCAAAAACTGTTGAGGTTACCATGTGTAGAAAATTAAGCTTTATTTTTGTGCAGAAATAATATTTGATTTATTCTGACCAAAATAAAGTGTTTTTTTTTTAATATTATAACTGTAAAAACAATTACCTTCTCTCGCGTTACCAACATTCCAACCCTAAACCTCGTTTGGACCATGTCTTATAAATCATTGAATTTCTGCACTTCTTTACCGTGTTTGAATTTTCATCAACGTGAAATCTGCCAAATTTAAACTGTGACGAAGGTCCTCGAAGCTTTTAGCTTTGCTGGCGACTTTGTTAAGTCAGTTAAGGGATCCTCCACAGCTAAAAAAAATCATAACTATTTAAATATTTCCGACAAAATGTGCGTACAGCTCAACTAATTCTTTTAACCCCACTGCCATGGTCCTTTAGTCTACACACAATTGGAGTTCTTTATAAATAAGGTTCCAAGCGCCAGTTAAAAGGATGGACTAGGGAAAACTGAGCCCTCCCATGAATCATTACAATAATAGGTGGAGAAATTTCTTCTACACGGCCTTGTCTGTCTCCCCCAAAATATTTTTAACAAGGTCATGTGGGCGCACTTTCCTCACGACCTTAACATGTTCACCGGCGTAGATCGGTTCATCGCATCATTTTGTTTTGGAGAGCGGGTATTTCAAATCGACTCATCGCACATCGTGAGGTCTTTAAAAGGTCAAAGTACAATGATTCTGCGTATAACCCGAACGGGTAGTAAGACGCGGTGCTAATAATAATAATACAATGATTCATCGCACCTGTCTTTTTACCTGTTGTTTAGGTTAGGTTAGGTTAGGTTAGGTTTTTAAATTAAATAAAGATCAGTGTGTATCTGTAATCATTTGATGTGAACTTATAAACTGAAGTTACCAAATTATTATTGAAGACCATTTACTCCAATTTTTTTTAATCTAGGCTAGACTCTTCAAACACTTTGTTATGTCTTTGAGCGTACTTGTTTTGTAAGTGTGTAAAACAGTGTGTGGGGCACCATTTTCCCACCTAATGGTGTGATTATTGATAGGAGGGCGCAATTTCACCAACTAACGGTGTGATTATTCTTGCAAGGGCGCAGTCTCCCCCTTTTTTCTGGGAAGGCATAGTTTTCCCTAATCCATATGCAATTTTTTGTATTTTCCAACGGGATAGAGGTTAATATGGTAGTATACCAGCATTTGCCAAGGGTAAATTGTAAAAACTCTTAATATAAACTATTCTTTTAACATCTAGGCGTGATTTAAACCCTAGCCCTCCCATCACCACAAAACAATATTAGGCTAGCCTAATCTTTTGTTATCGTGCCTATTTACACGAATATTAACTACGTTATACTATTATTATTTTTTTGAGCACCGCATCTTACTGCCTGTTCAGGCTATATACGTATGCACTAACTACGCTAATGAGCTAGGTATGAGGTGGGTTGAATTTAAAGGTGTAACCGCATTTGCGCAGAAAGAGAGAGTGAAAAACTATTTTGGCAAAAACTACCTTCAGTACACCCGACAAGGATTCAGTCTTTCTGTCATCGGCAGTTTAGTATAACACGAGAGTAGCGCCTTAGACCATGCGGTACCCGGAACAGGCTTTCATTAATTAATTAATGAATAACAAAAAGGGAAACAATTTCTGTAAACCCACATCGGTGGTCGTATAACCTAAGGCGTCACTGTCGTATTGGACTGAGTGACGTAGAGATCATTTTATAATCCAATTCAGGTTTACAGAGTATTTTTTTTCCTAAATCGTCTCCTCTACCGCCCCCCTCTCCCCCACCAACACAAATACAGGTACATTTTCTCTAATATTTTACCTTTCTCATGACTATCCTATTAGCATAATTAATGTATGCATATAGCCCAAACAATCACTAAACGCAGTGGGGAGAGAACTAATCATAAAGTGAAGTTTAAACTTTCGAACATTGCGGGCAAGCAAGCAACCAGGGGTAATATGGCAGAAGAAGGAGCCGCTGGCTTCATCTTTTCCCCACCTGACCCGACCCCCATCCGGGTCCATTCCCATCGATCTGTTTGTAGCACACCTTCTTCTCCTTCTAAGACTTCCCCCCCTTCCTCCTCACTCCCCCCTTCAACCCCCTCCCCTCTACCCTTTCACAAACCGCATTCCTCCCGGCCAATTCGGCTAAACGTATTCTCCAAGGAATGGAACCGAGCAAAGAATTGGTATTTCTCACTTTCGAGAATAGGTGCACTTTTTTTTTTAAAGAGCTTCTCCTGTGATCGAGAACGCTATAACGTTCGTCTCGCCGCCATTTTTGTTCAATGTTTAGAACCGAGGGTCTACAAAATCTTATCGGTTTCGGGGAGTTGGTTTGATAAACACCTTCGGAAATGGTTTGACTATGTTAGCTGCAATTTGATTTCGTAAAGTTTAATTTGATAGTTTTATTAAAATTAATTGCTCTTTTTTTTATTATCAACACATAGGCTGCGAGTATGATCTCCTCCATGTCATAATTACAATGATTTGCAGCCTGTGTCTGATGATATCGAATAAGATTTATATTTGGCAATGTTACATTATTTGCTCATTATTGTACTTGCTATACTAATAAACTAATTATTCAAGTAAGTAAAAAAACTATAACCTGGACACTGGGATCAAACTCAGGACCTTTTTTGAATTAATACTATTCCACTGAGTCACCCCAGTTTGTCTCTTGTATTTTTTTTAATGTTAAATCATCATCATTAACTGTTTCCGGACTGCAGCCGGGTCTGTTTAGTAAAATCCCTCAATCTTTCACTATTCTTCCTCCTTTAATCTCTTACATTCTTCTCCTCTCACTTGCATACTTTCTGTTATCTGATACTCTCATCTCTTTATTGGCCTCTCTTGCGGTCTTATTCCTACATATTTCATTTACATAATTTTCTTTGTCATCCTCTCTTTTTACCTCCTATTACATGCCCATATCATCTCAGTCTTGCTTCCTCTACTATCTCATGTACTTCCTGCAACCTTACTCTTTCCCGAATAACTTCACTCCTAATCTTGTTTCTCCTCGTGACAGATAACATGCTCTTCACAAACTTTATGTATCGAGTCTAAGTGTGGTAATCTGTGAGAAAATGTATCAGGCATTCAGAGCTATTCACATTCCCAGTTGATGCTGATTCAAAACAGACAGTATGTTGCTATGTAGCTAATAGTTTGATGAATTTGTGTCACAAATTGGTAGGTGGTGACTTTCCTCAGAAGGAGTTGCCCATCTTTATGATATCACAGGACGTATATATATATATATATATATATTACACACACACAATAGTAGGGATGCCTAGAAGAAAAAGAGTACCGACAAAAAATATATATATATTTCTCATAACGTAATTAGTTATTCGTATATTTCTATGAACACAAATATTTGTTTGCTAGATATTTTGTGGGCTGGGCCCACCTCTATGGCGTGGTTAACTAACGCGATAGTTTCATGTTGAGCTAGACTGGCGAGAATGGGGAGATTAAGGTTCGAATCTCGCTCAGATGAACTGGGGGTGGTTTCCCTTAAATGGTTTTCTTCTCTCCCTCCTCGCAAATGCGGGTTCACTTGCTCTATATTCAACCTTCCCAATCCCTAACTCATTAGCGTAGCGTATTTAAGCGTATAACCCGAACGGGTAGTAAAACGCGGTGCTAAGTATTATTATTATTATTTGGTGGGCTGGGAAAAATCTCAGTTGACAGTTCGGATACGCTCCTTAGGCCATAAATTGCCTACCCTTGTTTTGTAAGAGCCAAGTTAGCCCTAACATGGTATTAAGGAAGCTGCCTACCTGTTACGTCACGGCCGGTCAAGGTAGGATTTCCCGTGTTAGTGAATTTACGTTTTACTCAGCGAGTTTTAAAGATATAACTCTGAAACAAAAACCATACATTCTTAAATAATTCTAAAAATAGTTCTACACTGTCACATGGCTTTTGTTTTAATTTTTAAGTAGTTTTTTGTAAACGTATTTTTTTTTATAAATCCTCTACAGCTTAGGCTATTTGGCTTAGTCACGAAAATGTCCTGTAGGAGTCTTCCTGCCAGGATGTAGATTAAAAAAGTCCGTGGTAGCAAATGTCTATCTAGAATAGGAAACGAGAAAAAGGTAAAATCCAAAAGCAAGTCAATGTCTTCAAGGTGCAAATAGTATAGTGACTGTGTGAACTCGTCAGAGGACGAGGGAAAGGCAATATTTTAAATATTTGAAGTGATTTCTCTACAATTCTGACAAATGTAGTTTTCTACCTACCTTAAAAGGTTGTTTCATTTCATATCATCACCCTCTATCTTCATGAATTACATTTTGAAATTTAAAATCTCCATATTTCTATGTTTATTTGGAATCATCAACAAACCCGCTTGACAAATTTCAGTTATCTTCCACACATATAAGTAGTTATTTTTGTTAGTTTTTTTAAATTTTTCCCCCTCCCACCGTTCCACCCCAAAATGTTAAACAATTCTCTTTTAGTAAACTATATTATTATATATTTATCTTTAGGGTTTTTTCTATATGACTGACAAATTGTAATTTTCTACTCCACTTTAAAAAGTTTATTTATTATATTCCCTCCCCCTCATCGATTTGCCCTACTTACACCTGGTGTTCCACTTAACATTTCGAGACTCTTCTGACTATTCTAAGTGGTCCCCTTACATTTATTGGCATTTTCATTTCTATACCGCAATGAAAAGAAGATTATTTTATTAATTTTGGAAATTTTAAACCCCTTCCCCCGTATGTCTAAATACAACTTCAAATTTTAGGAGGTATTTGGTAATATTGAGTCGTCCTACCTGCTTATAGAATTTGGATTGTCTACCTCATTTAATAGCGATGTTTTGTTCATTCATCCCCTCCACCCCCAAATGATTTCCGGAGTCCCATCTATAAATTAAGGTTTTCAGATTTTTAATTATTTGGAGTGGTCCCTTTACCTTCCTGCTAAGTTTTAATTTCCTACTTCATCTAAATGTTTGGTTTCTAATAAGCTCCTCCCTTTCCTCCCAATTCCTGACCCCCCATTTAGAAATTTCCATTTTTTTTCAAGTTATCTAGGGAAGTCCCTTTACCTTCCTGCCAAATTTTAGTTTCCCAACTCATCGGGAAATTGGTTTTCTTTTCCAGGCAGATACTACTTTATGCGGGCTGTCTTTATACAGCTTATATAGAGAACTAGACCCTTCCCTATTCCTCTCCCCCCTCCCCCGCATTATTATTTTCAACCCACATATTGATGAATCATCATAGAGACTACCATAAAATATGAGTGACTATCGACATTCTTATGAGGAATAAATTAAATTTTCAAAATTAAATTTTCCAAATAAAATATAGCTTATGTTACTCGCTGATAATGTAGCTTTATATTGGTGAAAGAATTTTTAAAATCGGTCCAGTAGTTTTATCAAATCTTTCCTCTTTATAATATTAATATAGTGTAGATAATCTATATTACGTTGGTATTTTGTTAACACCTTTTTGGATTTGTTATTGTTATGGTGTCAACCTCCGTGGTCTTGGGGTAAAGTGCTCGCCTTAAGACCCCATGTTCGTGGTTTCAAACCCAGCCGAGGTCGACGGCTTTTACTTTAACTATCACAATGAGTAGCACAATTTCCTTCGGAAATGTGTCGATCCCATGTTGATTATGGTATGTAAATAAACCCTGGAAAGTATGAGAAAATACCGGGGACTCGGCAAAATTAGTAGGTCCTTTCACTCTCGCTCATAGAAAGTTTTGTTTGCTGATATAAAAACAGTCGTTTCAGAGAGTGCACCTTAAATACCTTGTTTAATAATTATATCGTTATGATACCAAATAATTTCATTTAATAACTAAAAGGAAGTTTTGATAATTTATTATTGCCATATAATTTAATCATTTAGAATAAAATTTGTGCATTTCCCACCTTTTTCAACTTTTTTTAATAGAACAAAACATATAATTTAAAAATTTATTTTACATCAAAAGGAAGGAGGGTAAAAAGAGAGAAATCAGTAATTGGATTAAGTTTTAATCATCTCATTGCAAATAACAAAAACTGTGTGTGTGTCTCATCTCCTTTTTAAAATCCAACCCCCCCACTCGTAGCAACTACTCATCACATCTATAATAAAAAAACATATTTTATATTCACCTCCGTAGTGGCGGCGTTTGGAACCGTTTAATGTAATTCTAGTCTGACACGCAAATTAGATAAATTAAAAGGTTGGCTAGACTAGGTGGAGCCAGACAGACATTTGTACTCTTGAAGCCACCATTTTTTTTCTCTCTCTCTATTTTTTAATGCTTCGCGTTAATTAGCTGTGATAAAAAAACAATTAATNTGTGATAAAAAAAACAATTAATGGAATAAAGTGGAGGGGAAAATATGGGGGCTTAAAGAGTCAACATATTCAAAAGGCGCATATTCTCACACTCACCAATATCTTTATTCCTATTTGGAATAAATATCTTCCTAAGAACCCTGTTTTCGAACACCCTAAATCGGTTTTCCTCATGTGAGGTAAGAGACCACATTTCACACCCATAGAGAGCTTTTACATTCCTTGACAGCAGACGAGATGTTAAAAATTTACAGTAAATAAAAATAAAACAAGTCTGTTTTCTTTTAATACGTAAAGTTATATTATATACGGTTGTATATTGGTTTTATAACTATCGGCACCAACATTATCGCCGTCACGAGCGTTAGGTTAGCAATAAATATAGGCTACACGTTATGATGAATGCCCTAAGGTTCACATTCGCAAGTTATTATTTGGCAAAAGAGTGCAAATATAATTTTGACAAAGTTACATTTTAGGGTTCCACAGGAGAATTTAAATCAGCCTGATTAGAAATGTGAGATCTATATTTAATTTTAGGTCAATGATATCTGAGACTTACAACAATTTTAAGGCCCCCGGATGAAAAAGGTCGAGTCTTGGTAAGCAATCACCTGGGGAAAGGATGAGAAAGCCACAATGAACATCAAACTTATGAAAACCGTCTTTAGAGCGTCCAGCCGGGATTTGAACACTATTCCTAGGAATCGATTAAAAGCCGACACTAAAGCAACCGTACCAGTGACGTGGATTAATACTAATACGTAGTAAAACGGATTTGAACAGGAGCAGTGAATCCTCTTTTGTTTGGAAGAATCTGGAGCGTAACTTAATATTTCATGTTAAGCCGACTGGACCTTTTCATTGGCATGGAAATGCAGAGCCATGGGAATAAACGGTTATCTTCAAGAATTTTTATTGTTTTGCAATTTTCTTTTCGGAAAAGGTTTGTTCAAGAATAGAAGCAGGTTGATTAAGTTATACTTTTTATATATAAACCTCCTCTATAATTTTAACAGTGATCAAATATATATAAACAATTGACATTTTTCAATAGAAACTGCCGGCTTCATAACAAAAAAAATGTAACTATTAATAAACATCGCTACATTATTTTAAAAGAGGTGTTGAAAATATTAACATAAAAACTTCATTCTTTCTCAAGAAAACTGATATTTCCAAACGCATGATTTTTACGTAGGACCTTCCCGGCTATAGCACCATCTACGGTTTCCATGATCCATCTGTTCTTGTTGGCGCGGAAGGATACTTTGGTGGGTTGTGAAGCCACGCCCCACCTTTCACCCTCCCACCCACCATCCCCAAAATAGGTTTTAGACTTGCAATCTACAAGACCAAGGGCCTTAACTTAAGAAGGATTTATGAGTGGTAGAGAAAGATTTATTGAAGCGACCCTTCAAACACAGTAAGCCTTCAATTTTTTGGGGTGAATAAAATTTACCTTGACTGGATTCACTACGGACCAATAATCTAAGTTGTACCATAGTGTAAACAAATAATGTAACCTCGCAAACTTTCAGGCTAAAACTAAATGTTCCTTGTGCTCCACATTATCATGCACAGCGTTCACTTGTATGGGCTTTGCATTTTAATGAACTAAAAGAACTGAGTAAACTCTACTTTCATTAAGACCATTATCTTAAGGCCCGGTGGAAAACACACACACACACACACACACACACACACACACACACTCTGAAGGAATTCCTAGACTTTAAGGGTTCGATGGAGAACAGAAAAAGAAGAATTTTTTTTTTTTGGCAAATGGGTGCGAGGAATAGGAAGGTGGTATAAAATAGGGGTCGGGATAATGAATCGGCTAATTTTTGGCCTGCGTGGCTGGATGAGGGTGTAGTACAGGTGGTGGAGATGTTTGTTCCTGTTACAATACGTCACCGTCTTTAGATGGATGACTTTCTCTCTCTCTCTCTCTCTCTCTCTCTCTCTGTGTGGGGTTACAATCGAACACTAGTAAACTGTTGAAGAGTTCAGTGAGTTCAACACGATCTTTTCCCCTCATTCTTTTTTTTATCCCCCCACCATTGCTCTTCTCTTCCTCACTTGTGATGAACTCACCCCTAACAGCCTTAAACACACACACACAAATAGGGGGGAAAACACTTTCACGAACAAAAGAACTTTGCTTTTAGCATTCATCTCTATTATTGAAATCTAAAGAATCATGTGCCTAAAGTGACTAAGTAAGTTTGGTGTTTACGAAAGCTTCCCCTTCTTAATTTTTTTAACCACAAAATGAATCCTTATATTATATTGCTTCCAGATTAAATGAATTTGTTTGGTTTTTTTATTTTTTTATTTAACATTCGGGAGGGAGGGGGAGGGGGGAATATAACCCATTTTAATTTAGTCAGCCACGTCAGAACTTTTCACATGGTTTGTATAATCAAGGAAGAAAGAAAGTAATATAATTAGGTGTTTGGATACGCTTGTCAATAACATGTTAATTGAAAATTATTTCCAAAGAAACATTAAACAATTCTTACTTAATTTATGACATTAGGATCTTGAAATTTTATTGCCGCATTTACAAAAGTACGTCATCTATTTCTGCCTTGAACTGGTTCTATTCAGTCCACCCCATTACACCTTATCTCTATATTTAGCTTGTTCTATCCAGTCCACCTCATTACACACTATCTTTGTTAGGTCCTTTCTAATGCTATCCTCCTATCTGCATACAGGTATTTCCAATAGTCTCATCCCTTTTTTGACCAAATATCTTCCTAATGATTGTTTTTAAGTACCTTAATTTTTTTGTCATGTAAGATAAGAAATCTGAAGGATATAAGTTGTATCTAGATTCATATAAAATACATTAATTTAATGGTATTTAACTTGCGATGAATTATGGAAAATTTGAATTAAAAAAAAACTTCTACGATTAAATTTTAAATTAGATCATATGAATAGTTTTTCATGATAAATAAAAAAAATATTTTTACAAATAAATAATTTAAGAGTATTTTATAGATCATTAATTTTGTTAAATACGTTTGAACAACTTGTTTTAAAATGTATATAAATAAAAAGTGTTAATCGTGATTAACAAGCTGTTGGGTTTGTTTTTATGAGGAATCTTAATTAAGGGTAGTTTAACTAAAAACTATGTTTTAAAACTATCCTCGAGGTTATAATACCCATTATGAAAAAGTTGGTGCAATTGTGTTGTAATATTTATTTTCAAACGAGTTTAATCCCTTTTCTTTTATGACATTGGTAATCCGGTCTGAATAGCGACCATAAATTCACTGTTTGGCGTGAGTTTATATTTATATATTGTAATCTTTTTTATGAAAATTTATAAACTTTGGTATGATAATCCTTGAAGTAAATTCTTAGTTTAAAAATCTTAAAAATTGGTTTTCTAGAGCTCTAGAAGTTGATGTATGAAGATATTGTAGGTAGTTTTCTAAAACTCTCCTTTAAAAAGTTTTTAATTTTTTTTTCGGGGTTAATCTCCTGTGTTTAAGCTTCCATTAAAAATAATTATGAGAAAAGGTCTGGTAGAACGTCGAAGATAAATTACTTTCGAAATAAATCTCTTCGGGTTTTAAGTTGAAGATTGAAGTAACACCGGAGAGTGTTTTTTTAGTTTTTATATAAAAACTTTTTTTTGGCCAAAATGAATACAATTTTGCTTAGTACAACATTGAGTTTAATTTACTTTGCATATTGATATCAACAATTTGTTGAATATCTGTCGTGAGTATAATGGCATTAGATGAGAAACTTTATAAATTAAGAGAAAAGTTGTACTACAATTAAAACCAGGACACCTTGATGACAGATATTCAAGAAATTTTGATATCCCCATGGGAAGAAAGTTAAGCTTTATTTTGGTTTTGAAGATGTATCTGGTATGTTTAAAAAAAATTGATACAAAAACTGCAGAGATAATGCACTTTTATAGCCTTACTTACATCTTCACCTTAAAGAGATAGAATGGAAATAAAATTAATTTTTAAAGTTTAACTTGTGTTTAACATGCAATTTATGGACAGATATATAATATATCAGCACGGCGTACTGACCAAACTAATTCTATGGATAGATGTTCTAACAACTAAGCTAAGGTATAGTATCACAATATAATAATTTGAGTTACCATAATTTTCGTTTTGTAAAAAAGTATACATACATACATATACCTTCATACATTTCTAATCATGCCGCTCCTTTACGGGGTAGGCAAGAAACGGTACCTATAGCTCAAAAAACAGCAACTATATGCTTAGTACATACTCGCTAAATTTGTCCACACTTCCCTTTCCTTACATACTCGCTTCACTTCAACAACATCCATACATCAAGCATACATTCTCTTTAATTCTTAAAACTCTTAATTTTTTTCTTTTTCACACATTTGTCTACAACATTTAGCTACGTCTTACATGGTCTAACCCCTTCATTTTGATCAACGCACTCTACCTTCATATATTTTCTTCCATCACTCGATCCGTACTCATCCTCTCAACATGTCCAAGCCAACGTAAGAGGCTTCTTTCACATTGACCTGTTAGATTCTCTTTCAAACCGCACTCCTTCAGCGCCCATTCGTTACTGACTATGTCCATATATGTTTGTAAAAGCATCAAACGTTAAATATGTGCCAAAAATACAAAAATAAATCAATAGTATCGAGACTTGCTATCCTCTCACAGTAGTAAATTATAGCAATGAGACCCGCCTCGGTGGCGTAGTTGGCTAACACGCTTGTCGTGTTGAGCTCGACTGCTGAGGACGGGGAGATCGAGGTTCGAATCTCGGTCGGGTGAACTGGGGGTGGTTTTTCCTAAATGGTTTTCCACTCTCCATCCACGAAAATGCGGGTTCACTTCCTCTAATTCAACCTTCCCAATT
>CABFOW010003442.1:60025-74168 GCA_902141385.1 Timema californicum
AGATTTATCTGATTACCAAACCCTTCCTTCACCTCTGACAAGACATCTTGTGAATGTGGGGAATGTCAGGCATCCACCGTGGCTCGGATTCCACGTTAAACTGTAGGTCCTTCATTTCATCTCACAGTCACCCTACCACTATATATTAGCGTAAGTGCGTATAACCCGAACGGGTAGTAAGACGCGGTGCTAATAATAATAATAATATTAATATTAATATAGGAACCACTTCATTGGTCGAATGGCATAAGGTGCCACTCTGGTAGTAGACTAGCCTGTTGATAAGGGGGGAGATCGGGGTTTGAATCCCAGTTGGGTCTATTGAGGGAGTTTTTTTCTCTCTTAAATTGTTCCCCATTCTCCTTTCACGCAAACTCGGGTGAGATTACCTCTAAAATCCTTCCTTCATCATCCCTACCCCGTTAAGATAATTCGTATAACCTGAACACGATGTCTTCAATAAACTTAAAAAATATAATATACAAATAAGGTCTTTCTTCTTAGTTCCTTGTGAAGCGGAGCCCTCCCCCCTCACTTTCATATATCCTTCCTTATCCTTCCATATATTTCATCTTCGTCCGAGTTCCTCAATCACCCGTGCTTACCCTCTTCGTCGGACAGACATACATACAATTTCCACCGAGCTCAATTACCCTATTCATGAAGAAATTGGAGTTTAGTGAAAGCAAGAAGAAAAGAGGGAGAGAAAGAATAAGCTAATATATATATATATATATATATATATATCTTGTTCCTACTGCCTGCGAACCATCTCCCAACTCATACCTTCCCCTTTTACACCCTGGGGTGCAATGAATCTAACTTACTTCTCGACATGAAGGGAACAAACGAACAAAGAAGACACAACTTGCCTACAAGGGATACGTAAACACTACCAGACAGTGCATTATGTACTTAGACTGGGCTCCAGGATGGTGATATGTATACTTAATTTACCCTGAAAGATACAATACCGTCTTGCTTGGTGCCTCTAGTGCAGGACCTCTCAGTAGTGTCGTGCCGAAATAATACTGCGAAGTCGCTCAGTGTGCCAACCAAACTAAACCCAAATTGTTTATATATATTTTTTACACTAGTTAACTATTAAGACTATTAAAACAATTTTAAGTTGATCTTGTAAAATGTAAATGTAACAACATGTTTCTAAATCGAACACATTCAATAAATAACTACTGATTTTTGAATATTTAATATTTTTATATAAATCAGAATAAATACAAAAGTTATAGACGTGTTTTGCAAAATTTAAGTTCTTCTGATATTATTTTGAAATTTTGAAACAAAACAACACGTTTTTGTTAAAATAATTACTCACGTCAATGGTTTTATTTAAAAAATAAAGGTTTTATATTATTTTTGATTTAAATCTCTCAGCGTGCCATTGCAAAATCGTTCCGCACGTGACTCTTGGTACGCGAGCCGTAGGTTGCCGAGCCCTGCTCTATGGTGTATTCCAAGTGTCAGCAAATGGTCGATGGCGTATCGCAATATCCAAAACATAAATATAAAAACTATTGTTTTAACACGGCTGTTAAGAGTCTAAGCGTATGCGTCATTATCAAATAAGTTAGTCAACCTGTCATTAAGCAAATAATAGATAGTTACCCGCCTCGGTGGCGTAGTTGGCTAACGCGCTAGTCGTGTTGATCTCGACTGCTTAGGACGGGGAGATCGAGGTTCGAATCTCGTCGGGTGAACTGGGTGTGGCTTTTCCGCTCTCCCTCCACACAAATGCGGGTTCACTTCTTCTAATTCAACCTTCTCAATCCATTAGTAATTAGTACTTAAAGCGTATAACCCGAACGGGTAGTAAGACGTGGTGCTAAATAATAATAATAGGTAGTTTTAGCTGTCACGAACAGCTTTTCCTGTTGTATGTAATACATTTATATTTAAATCAAATTTATCATATATGGTCGCGCAGGCAAGGTAATTGTGGGCTCAAAATAATACGTAGTGTTACAAATTTTGGGTTTAATAGACGTTGCTAAAAGATAATACAAAATGTGATGTTAAATAAAAGATAAATAAATAAAGAGACTGACGCTCAAGTTCAGGAAATAACTGGCTTTATTCGTGGAAACTTAAGACCGGTGGAATTGACTGACACTGTGCGTGAACCCTACAGAACTCGATCTCAGGACCCTGGGCTCGATGGATGCCTTCTAAATACTAGTGCTACTGATGTCCCGAAGATGTAGTCTGCTAATGGTCAGATGTCGAAAAGCTTAACTGCCTGCGATATCGACGGAATTGTGACAGCCCCGATGTCAAAAGAATAAAAGGCCTTTATAGCCCACTATGGCCCCTTTCCAGGCCTATTAGATCAAATTTTGTCATGAATGGTCAGCATTCTCTTTCATCCTTTCTAGTTCATCACGTTATAAAAAGCAAAGCTAGTACTTCTTAGCACGTGTGTCCAATTTATCTAACTCTATAAAACAAGACAAATCTTCTTAAACAGAGGAAAATACAATGTTTACCTATTTATGGAAGATTATCGAGAAAGAAAATTCACCTTATTTATTTTGCGCTATCACGATGTAGTAGATAAGGTAGGTAGCACCTGATATCTAGCGGCAAGACTGGAAACTAACTCTAAATATAGGACTTTTGCTTTTAACTTTTATTTAAGGCGCCATTCAAATATTTAAAAGTATAGGAAATTAACATTTTATTTTATTTGTATGCAATATTTCACAAACTATTATTTATTTATTTTGTTCTTGGTTTATTTATGTTCTCTCTATTCCCTTCCTTTTTCTTTGTTTGCTAAGTTTATGGAAATTATTTTTAGCTTTCAACACATTATTTATTTCTCTATGTTTTATTTGGAACACTTTTTGAAACTGTAAAGCTCGTGACTAGAAATTGAGGTTTCCATGTTCGGTGCGCGAATCTAAAGGAAGAAGGATTTTTCCCTTCAATCTGGGCAATTTGGTTTACCAAATTTATTTGAAATTCACTGATTACCATCAAATACAATAACAAGATATATTATGTTCAGACCCAATTCCAAGACATCACATGATGAAGCTGGTATTTTCAAAATCGACATTTCTAATCATCTTTCAGCAACAACACATTTCGATATTTTAAATGTGATTTTAAAGCTTAAAATCGTTTTATCTTTCATTGGTAATATACATTTTAAATATCCTGACCTTTAATTTTTTTTAAACTTATTTGGACTCCAACCAATTTAGAGTGCATAAGTCATTTACGTAATTATTTCATTTTGAATATAAATACATAGTCAACAATGGACTATTTTTACTGAATTCTTTTGAAGGTTATTATATAAGAAAACTGAATTTACAGAATAATATATTGTTTGACTGGATTATTATATCAATTAACTTAACTTTTAAGTTTCCTTTGCTGCTATATTTTAAAATATTGTTATCCTCAAATATATATATTATATGAGTACTCACTAGGTAGGACATACCTTATTACTAAACGTGTAAGAATACTCACATTAACAAATTCAAGTCATGGTTTGTATTTATTATTTCATTGTTGAACACAACAATTTATTTTGTTTATTTGGTGTCTACCATTACTATTTTACCATTTTTTATGTTAAACATGCAATTCCGCATGGCCTGGCTCGTGACCCAATGTGGTATAAGAATTATATAATCCCCTTAACCCCTCACCCTCGCACCTCATAGTTCCCGATTTCAAATGGAAATTTTATCTCTGAAAAATAATTCTAAGTCAGATAAAAGATATTTTCTTCGAAAACTTATTAAACATTTAAAAATACGACTTAGAGGTGCATTCGGACCTCATTCCGTCACCCTATGTTAAAAATTTCAGATCTCTTCGTGCCGTAGATTTGGCCGGAGATCGCGCACAAACCAACAAACAGACACTTACTTTTATTACTATAGATTATGAAGTAGTTGTAAGTGTTACTATAATCTGAGATGTCTTCGCGGGGAACAACAAAGCATTAACTCCCGATAGATTGAAGAGGTTGATCAAGGAGAGACCAATATCTATCAAGCTACCCGCAACTCCCGCTGTTTTGGTTTCGTGGGTATTCAAAATTATATTTTACCTTTGTTAAGTGTGGCGCCCATTTAAGTATTTACACGTAAGCCCCGAGGTCAACAGTCCCGTTTTGTTTTAGAGACAAATTTTATCCATCCCCCACGGGTTTTTTTCCTTACTTTACAAAATATATATTTTTTATGTTAAAAAAATGTCGGAAATATGATGTTGGGGATTGGCTCTTGTTCCCCCTGACTTCTAAGGGATTTTTTTCTTCTTCCTTTTCTGACTACCTGTTCAAACTAAACTCATTCAAATCAAATAATTGAGTTTGGATAAGAAAAGTAAGATTTAGATAAAATTTACCTATATACGCGTCTATAAAGATAGAACCATGTCAGGTTATTGTTTATCACTTAATTGAAGTTGAAAATGGAGCTTATCTTTAAAAATGAAGACTGTTAAGCATCCAAAACTATTATATAATATATAAATACAAGTACATACAAACAAGTGTAAAAATATTACTTTAACACCAGTTCTAACCAATGTGTACAAATGGTAATTCAAACATAATTTATTAATATACAATTTTATGCAATGAGTGATAGCAGTTGTATGTAAATAAATAAACTGGATAGTTATTTCTTTAGACATATCCTCCTTTCAATAGTAGATAAATATTCACCAAAATTAGTTCTTCAGTCATACATGAGTTTAGAGTTACCCATCCTTCACAAAATATGGTTAAAAAATAATAAATCGACGTGTGCAAGGCGTAAATATTTATTATTTAGACAAGTATATTAAATAAAACCAGATTATCTTCTGTAGCGTGTTAAACATCATGTGTAACACGTACACTCAAAGTACAATATTTATGTTTACACGATGAATACAAGAACTAATAATATATTCTAATAATTTATGGCAGATATTAGCTCATGGAGAATACACGTTGCCAGGAGACGCCCAAACTTCAGGTAAACTCACCAGCTGACTGTTGCTGGAGGATCAGCACAACGACATCTCACTAGCAGACCCCACTTCTATGAAATGGCAGTGCTGTTTATCTTTGCTCTCCACACTAACTAAGAGCGCTAGTTGTCATTCGGTGCAGATCTGCAACTTACCATCCCCTTTTCGACCCAGTGAAGACCCTCCTCGAAGACGTCAGTTCTGTTTGTATATAACAGTAATTCCTCGCTTACTTTTTGTATTCTACCGTATCAATTCGACAAAGGAACTTCTTGGACATCATCCTACATCTGCGAACATATCAACTGGTGAACACGATGTGTGAGGCATCAGTCTCCCCTCCAATTTACAGGAGTAGCTTACAGTCACTATGAGTATTTGTTTTTGGAAAGTACGTTAGAGTCTTAGTATTTTACTATGTCCTTAAGACATAGTATCTTGTGTCAAAGATCTTGACTTGTTTCCCTCTAAAGGCTTAGTACTCAATGTTAGTCTCGATGCTCTTTTTCTATATCCATATGATATAGTATTGTTTGTCAGAGCGTATGAATTGTTTTTATATGGCCATAAGGCATAGTTTTGAATGATAAGCTTATTTCTCAAGTTATATAGGTGGATAGGACATTATTTAGTACGGCAGTGTCTCTAAATTCTCTTTATATGCTCATAAGGCATATTATTATATCCTAGGTAAAAGTCATGACACCCAAAACTGTATGTCCACTCTTCGGATCACTTAATGGTTGAAATCAATCCTTCTAACGCTTTGTTCAACTACCTAATTGGTATCTGTGAATAATACCATTACCTATTATTTCTCTTTAGTGTACTAATTTACGGTGTGCAACCTGTGGGAGCACTACTAGTTCAAATAGTGGCCCAACCGTATTATGCATATTCCCCGCCTCCTTCAAGAACCGTTTGTAATAAACATTAAATGTATTGTTTGCACTAGTTATAGTGGGCCCCAAATAGGGTGGAAGTATAAAAATACTAATGGTGGTCCAGGCTGTACTATTTAGGAATTGCCTGGCCATAGAGTATGTACAGCCTAGATTCCAGGTTCACCATTTACAATTTGTAAAATGATAGTTCCTCTTCCATGAGACTAATTTCTATTGTTTCGTTACTCTATATGGAGATAACTCATGCTAGCTAGCTCATTTACCTACCATTGTAGTTACTCTATAATAATAGTAATTACTAGTTATTTATATCATTAACTATTATTCAAAAATAATTCATGTATATTTATTTCAGGTTTAAGTCTATTATGGCTAGGCTGGACAGTTGTTATGTATTGTATCATAACCTTAAATTAATATTTTATTCCTATTTGTATTTCCACTGTGTTGAGACGGACTCACTTTCTTAGAAGAATGTGCGTAAGTTCTAATTTGTAGAATTACTAGACTCAATAATAGACTTAACCTTCTGTTGATTACTAGTTACCAAGGTGTTTACTGGAATTCTTCCTGATGGTTATGATTACGTCTATGGTAATTGATTTAAATTATATTATATAACAGAAGATTGCTTAATATATTATCTAGCTAAACCTTTTGTAATACTATTGACTCGTTTAAATGTAAATAAACTGATTTGTAAGACTTTTATATTTACTTATGTCTCATCCTTACCAAACCTTAATTTAATGATTTTGTAAACAAATTCATAACTTGTTATATTAGATAAGAAAAACGACGACTTACATCAAATCATGATTTATTAAAATAATTTCTTACTCTTTAACAAACTCACTGTCGTGTGGAGAATGTTTCAGGTGGTTTAAGGAACTGGGGGGTGGCAGTGGGGGTGTAAGAGGGGTGCTGGAGAGATTTGGTTCATATCCCAAACAGGCACAGCTTTGGGACCAACCGTTGTACTTGTGATGGAACTCTTGCTTGGGTGACATTCGAGCTATCTTGCTTCTCCTTTCTCTCTCTACCTCTCTTTTTTTTAAAGAAGAAATTTATTGTTCTCTTGTTTTTACTTTCGTCCTTGTTCGGTATTCTACTGTCTCTCTTCTCTATTTTTTGTTTTTATTTAGACAGTCTTCTCAGCTCTCGTTGTAATACATAGGATTCCCTTGGAAATAGGACGCATGCAGTGGGAAGAACAATTTATCCCAACTACGACCTACATCAAATTGGGAAGCAAAAAAGAAAGGGGGGGGAAGGTAAAATAAAAAAGGAAATATAAAAGAGGAATTTAAAAACCATGAACAAAGAAGAGTTTTCTTGTACTCTTGTTTTGCTTTCGTCCTTGTTCGGTATTCTACTGTGTCTCTTCTCTATTTTTGGTTTTTATTTAGACAGTCTTCTCAGCTCTCGTTGTAATCCATGGGATTCCCTTGGAAATAGGATGCATGCAGTGGGAAGAACAATTTATCCCAACTACGACCTAAATCAAATTGGGCAGCAAAAAAAAGTTGGGAAGGTAGAATAAAAAAGGAAATATAAAAGAGGAATTTACAAACCATGAACGTAGTAGAGACATAGAACTAGGAAAGATAAAATTTAATGAAACATATTTCACTTTGCAAAGATATAGAAAATTATTTATTTATAAAAACATATAAATTTTTTTTAAGAGAAAGTTGAACAGTCATGGGGTAGAGTATTTCTGTTTATGGATGCCATTGGTGGATAATCTATTTTGGTCTGCCTATGATTGGGAAGCTATGGTTGAAATCTTGGATGGGTGTTTAGAGATGTTTTAAATAATGTGGGTGAATTTACTATTAATTTTACCTATTTTTAGCACCGAGTCTTACTAACAGTTCGGGTTAAACGATTATACACTAATTTCGTTAATGATTTTTAGAGATTATAAAGATTATATTTAGAGCAAGTGTACCCTCATTTGCGTGGAGGGAGAGTGAAAAACAATTTTTGAAAAACATCCTTGGTACACCCGACTGAGCTATGAACCGTGACCTCCCCGTCATTGGCAGTCTAGTCTACTGCAATAGTGGCGCGTTAGACCACGCGGCCACCGAAGCGGGTAATTTTAACTCATAAATCCATACTCTATATGTGGAGTTTAATACCAGAAATGTAATCTTGTGATTATCTGTATTATTAGGGTGACAACAGGGAAGTAGGCAATTGTGAAAAAAAATACCTATATTTTTCAAATTAAAACAACTTTTGTTTTCACATTAGATGTATGTAACCAAATTCACTCTTGTTTTGTTTGTTTCGGAGGACCAATAATTATTAAACACATAATTACATCTTGTTGGTTTATTTCACTATATTTCCTAAGTCACACACGCAAAAAAACAAGTCTACAATAATAACAACATTAATATCCTTGGTTACAAAACAAAATAAACAAAAGAATCAGTCTCGCCAGTTTAACATAATAAAAAACACTCAGATATTGTCTTCTGTATAGACTACAGCATGCAGCGTGTAGCAGTTGAACCGAAGATCACTCCGCCAAGCACTGGTAGTGAGAACTATAAAGTTCTCATGACAGACAGGTGATACGAACACAATAATCACCGGATCTCTTTTTAACCACAACGTGTTGTGGGAATGATTATAAATCCACAAATTGTAGAATTTCGGCTACTGGACATCATAAAAACACCCACAACGCGTTGTGGGAATTTTAATTTGCTCGATATCAGTTAATATTATTGTTATTTGCTGTTGTAGACCTTACAAAATACCCACAAACCACTGTGGTCATTCCGGTTGTAACCACAATGCGTTGAGTATATTGCTTTTACCCACAAGATGAAGAATTTTTTTCTCTCTCTCTTGATGTATTGATGATAAAGGTGATTTATGATCCTCTTCTATCTCAGTTTACATCAGGCGTGAGAGATGCTGACATGACGAGGTAACAAAGTTTCTAGTTTTTATCAGAATAATGCTTAAATATTTGATTATTTGCAGAGGTGTAATGGATGAAACTATTCCAGATCATAATTAAATCACGATTCATTGAAATAATTTTATATTATCTTACAATGCATCACGTTATAAAGACATACAGTAGGTTAAGTACAATCTTTAGCAAATATATATTATCAACACTCAAAAACTTAAATGGCGAGACAAAATATTATGAAAACTATGATTTACGTAATTCAATGTCTCTCAAATTTAGACTTTTAGGCTAATAAAGTAAACAAGAAACAAATAGGCCATTATACATTTAAATATAAAAAAATTATCCACATTTTAATAACGCCTTACTGATAATTGATAAATAAAAAAAATTGTATCATAGCTCACGTCATACCATAAAAATCTCTGTTAATTTGTCCATTATAATATCAATGAAAAATATTTAGTTATAAATTAAACTAATTTTTATGTATAGTACCCCATCAAATCTTTATCGTGCCTTACTTACTCGTGCCAAAATTTGAAAAACACAGGCATTATTACTATATTGATTAAATCAAATACAAAACTTATATATAGATTAAATTAATATTATACTGTGCACAAGGTTATACATCCCATAAGTATCTGTGTGAAGGGAAATTTAGAATTGTTTATACAGTCCCTTTACTTTGAAATGTTACATCTATCCTTGAGGGGATACACTATGACCTTATCTTACAGGCTGCACCAAAATGGAAATAAGATGAGTAGGGATGCTTTTTTTCGGGGTTAAATGACGTGAATACAAGCACACTTTATACACAGAGACAAGGTGGAGGGGAAACTAGACATATTAATTTCCACTTATTTGAGATATTTAACGCACACTTTCTGAACCAACTGACTATACCAACACACGACTTATTAAATAACTTAAACCTTCAAAACAAAAAACATCCAGCCCACGGACTGTTAATTCATATTTATTGAAGTGTAAACCCACATTTTATAAATGATATATTTTTCGACCATGTTGAGAATTGAAACCGGGATTCCTTAGCTCAGTACAGAGACATGGTACTTACTGAGCTAATGTGTCGTACAATACAGAGTAAGCGAAACAAATCTTAAATTGGATAAAAAGAGAAATTCTAAATTACAAATAGCCCTGTGTAGAAATAAAGATAAATGATTATATCTCACTGGCTATCCCTGATTATCAATACATTAAAATAGTTGCACGTTCATTTTGACGTTGATTTCAGCTTGGGAAGAAAACTAGACGTTATGTACTGAAGCAATATTTAATTTATTTTAGACAAACAAAATGTTTTGCTATAAAAACTGCAAAGACACTGCCCTTAACTTGTCTTCCCTTCCAATCCTTCTTAAGGAGGCCGCCTCGTTAAACGATAAATATCCTCTCAGACATTCAACTATACCTCAATATATTTAACTTTACATTACATTATTTCAAAAGATGAGTCACGCTAAAAAAAAAAAGTCCGGCTTGATATAATAAGCAAATCTGTATTTTGAGTTTTATTAATACAGATGTGTGAAAATGTAACATTAGCTCAATTTAAACGACTTTTTTTAAGCATATTTGTTGAGGTATGAGACCAGGATTGATGAAAAAGTATCTAGATTTATTTAGAATTGGAGAAACCCTTAAATTACGTAAGGCCGTTTTTTTAAATGGTTTTCGACCTATCCCCGTTCCCCTTCCTCCACTCACAAAAGGGCTCGTAAGATTTCCCACTACCCCGCCCCCCGCCCTTAACTAATTTAATATCTTACGATCTGGTGATATATATTAATCTATACTAATCCTTTAGTTATTTTTACGCGTAAGGATTGGTTAAAAATGAAATGATAGAATACTTTAATTACAGTAGAATAGGTGTATTACATTATTAGTAAATGAAATATAAGTGGAATTTTTCATTTACATCCTTAATTTAAGATTTTAGAATTTAGATTTTTTAGATGTCTTATTTTAACTATCGTTAAAAGAAAAATTTCCGTAAGAGTAATTCCAACCTTTTCCAAGTAAGAAAACGTAAAAAAAAGTTGACCTTCCCCCCCTCCGCTCATAATACTACTAAAATTATATACCAATTAATATATTTTTATAACTAAAGTATACGTATTATATCTAAATGGCAGGTGGAAGTATAAATTTAGAATGGAGCTGAAAGACAGTGTGTAATGAGGTGGACTTGATAGAACTAGCTCAAGATAAGGNGAACTAGCTCAAGATAAGGAAAGAGTGTAGTGAGGTGGACTTGACAAAAATAGCTCCAAATAGGAAAAGGTGACGTACTTTTGGAAAGCAGCAATGAACTTTCGAGTTCCTTATGCCATAGATGAAGAAAGTACAAACATATATATATACTTAATTAAAATTAGTATCTACTTATTATAACAATATCCTAATGAAATACTCTACCCCCTAAGAAAATTATCTTACCACGCCTTTGACGAACAACATAGCGAACTAAAACTTCACACATAAATACAATTAAGCTCATAGTCAAACCTATAGAAAGTATGTAGAAAGATGTCTCGACATGGTGGAGGTTACAAAGGTTTCAGTGAAAAGCTTTTATCTTGATTGAGATTAGACAATTTTATCTCGTACTCGTTATCTTCGATCCACTTTTGAAATAAGCCTGCTTCAAATACCCTTTTCATTAAAATATTCACCCTGTCTATATAAGGTGAAGGAAAGGGGAACTGTATAACCAGACCTATTGTAAAGATACATTCGTCCATCATGTGGAGTAAGGGATAGCCCTCTTCATAATAATCATTTAGCTGCATATACATCCGCAGTACAACCGATGCATCAACAAAGGCCATCGTTCCATTAATCGCAGCCATGTCTAAATGCACCTTTGACATCAGTCTCCATTATACTCATTTTTATTAAAGCCACTAAAGACTTTTCAAAATAATCCAAATTTTCAAAAAAGAATGAGAAAATATCACCTGCTCCGTCCATGTTAGGTACGAATATCGATAGCCCTGATTCAACCAATTGGTCTATCGTATCAATATCAGGGTAATAATGGGGTATTGTCAAATAACTTGTCAAACTTCCTTGATATGCGCTTATCATGACCAAACTAAAAAACAAACACAACACAACAAAACCCTTTTCAATCGTGGAAGTTAGTGAAAGAATAGTTGCACCACTCACAAAAACACGAATAGTTTCCAATAATGTTTCCGTTTCGAAAGACGCGTCACGTCGAAATATTTTCCAAAAAAGTGTAATGATCGGTAATACACCGAAAAGAAGGGCCCATGTACTCTTGTTGAATGGCAAAAAAACGTTCATATACTGTGGTACACGTTGCGCCTTTGGCACAATGGATGTTAAACATGTTATAAAACTAGTATCACTGGTACTAAATACATTTTTTTCGTGTTTGAAAATCAGGCTTCCGTATATATCTGGCATTTCGTCTTTAATATTTGAATCCATTATATCATAGGAACCATCCAACCTCGCAGTTGAAGAATCAGCCCTGAATTTCGTCATTGTCCCATTCATATATTTAATCACCGTTGAGATAAATTTATACTCACAATCTAATTTCCCAGACCTAGAAACATTTACAGATCTTCCTTCTGTCACCATGATTTTATATCCATAAATGTCCTTCAGTTTGTCTGAAAAAATATTTGACCTTGGTGTTTTCAACAATTGTCTAGATACATCTAAAGGTGTGCCGTTTCCTAGAAACTGATTGAAAAACCACGCTGTTGTATTTTGGAGAGATAAATAGGTTTGGTCCTCATAATTTTTAATGGAAGCCTCACCAAGAAATATTCCTAAAATATTCAAAATATGATACTGATGCCAAGTTTTCTGGCATTCTTCTTTGAACAATTCCATTTCCCTTCGGTTTGGTGAAGTAACTACTATTATGAACGGTGTCCTAGTGTTACCATCAAACATATTTATAAATTCTCCTAGAGATGACCTAAGCATTTCGTCAAAGTTTTTAACGAATAAAAATACTACTTTTGGTGTACCTTTAATTCTGCTTCTTTGGAAGTTATCGAGATCGAGTTCCAAATTATTTGATTCGTTTACCAGTAAGGTCAAAGTAGGATAATAACTGTTTAAATGAATTTGGTTGAAAAATTTGTTTGAAAGGGGAAAATATCTTTTTCTCATTGCAATGAACACCGTTGGTCTTATCTCAATCATGTTGATGATAGAATGGACCATCTTTGTAAATTGTCTTGTGGGATTGTCACTTAAATATGGAATAGGTAAATAAGCTGAATTTTTTTTAGTAAAGCACATTAATAACAGGATAATTATCAGTTTCATTTTTTGTACAATTAAACGCACACTCAATTACTTTTTTTAGTAATAATTTGAAATGAAAAATAGAGAGTAGAAAAATAACTACAAAATATGCGTCCACATTAGGACGTAAGTAGAATGGGAAAACTATAGATGTAAATAGTCCGTGGAAGGCTACTCCAAGTCCACTCAGTCAAAATTCGTACCCCGACAATTTCGTAAACGACAACCGATTGCAATGTGAACTGTATGCCTTAAACGTGGGTGGATTCCTTTTACACTACAGTTGCTATTTTAATCCACACGCACATTTAAATAAAATATAATAAGTTAATTTTATTTCACTTCAAATTTGTCAAATGCATCTCCACATACTCACGTACTGTTTGTTTATCGCTAACATTATTCGTATTTACGAATATAAAAGTGTTAAACTATTATTTCTGCCAATTAAAAATAGATATTATCCTGCGATTGGTGGTGGACTTGTTTAGTATACAGGAACTTAAACTTTATGGACACTTTTAGTTGGAGTTAGCACTACTTATCAAGTCCACTGCTTAGGCACAAATACTACTATCCATCTCCTACTTTATTATTGCGTTGACATTAATAGTTTCATTGTCAAGCACAACCATTATTATCCATTTTCTTCTGCAATAATGCATTGACTTTAATTGTGTGCTAGCGATACAATAATTGTTATCAGAGTAAATACACGCATCGAATGAAGAATAATCTTATGCATGCTAATACATATTGCATGTTTACTAAGAGATAAAATACAAACATTCGTGGTTTGGCTTTTAAATCTCTTTTATACGTAAAAAAACTGATGATTATTAGTAAAGTCAAATCAGTTAAGAAAGTAATTTGTGTTTAGAACATTATCTTAATGGATCAGTGGAAGTAAAAGTTACTGTTTTACGTTACTACACCAAAGCACAAAGTGGATGTTGTAGTTCTC